>JAYESA010000005.1:62607836-62840336 GCA_036927795.1 Iris macrosiphon
GGGAAAATACTTGAGTATATATGTAAATATTCCCAACTGGAATTACTGGAATCACCCCCTCGTGTCTAATCTGGAATGATAGCAGCCGCACACCCAGTGCGTGGTGATTCGTACTTACCCCTAGTCGTTTACATATCAAAACAGGTATTTCAAAGATACGAGTTCATTCTTTCTCATCTGGACTCACTTGCATTTCTTGACTGGTCTCACTTATACTTTCTGGACTTGACTCATTACATGTATTTCTTGCTGGACTCACTTCACGTTCTTGTGCACATACTTGCTCTTAGTTTAGATTTCTTGTATCTTGCAGTCATTACTATCTTGCTTCTGATTTTCATGCATCTTTACCTTTATGCACCAGTTGATATATATGTATATTTCCTTGTTCATACTTTATTTCCCTCTTCTTGTGCTACTTGCTACAACTGTTTTATAGTTTTTATCATTTAACTGGAACTGCTGTTAGAGGTGTACTTGCTCCAATCCTGACTGGATATATTTTTCAGAGGATCCGGAGGATTGGTGTCCAACGTTTTATGGACCTCAGCCGGTCGATGGTGCAGATAGGGACCCCCTAGTTCAGGAGTGATTTTCCGGGTTGGTAGCATGGATCACTAGGACCTTAGTTGTTATTTTTTTTAGCTTTTGGTACCGCATTTGTTCCCGGCTTTTGGTTTGAGACTTGTATTATATTTGATTCGGGATATTGTTGTATTATTATTATTGTGGTTGTTTTTAGTAGTTGTTGTTGTTTAGACTCTGTAATTGTTAGACTTCTGTGTTATCTTATCGTGCTTAGATTCATGATTGAGTACTTGTGTTATCATTATCATATTGCTCCTCCATTTGGAGTTGAGATCTTGACAGGTACCTATATTATTGTGTGAGATTGTTAGCTAGATAGTAGACCTAGACAGCGTTCTACCGCCGATGTTGTGGCGTAGGCTGGACGTACCCACGACTCATGCCCGATTTTTCGGGTGCGGGTCATGACAAAAGTATACTAGTTATTACTAGTCAAATAGATAATATCTTAACTTATAATTGATATTTAATAATACCTCACCACTAAACCTATTACCTGTACTTATACACCCATACCTTACTCTAATATCTTGGTATCCCAATGTTAATACCTTAGCTAGTACTTACTACCTTATATATACCCATAACCTTGGCCTATGGCTCATTACCTATTAATTAACTATATAACTAATACTAAATATTACCTTAGATATGCCCACTTGACATTCAATACACTAAACACCTCGCACTGGTATGCATGCACATCAATGTATCACTGACACACTATTCCTAACATACACTAGAACTTATGTGATACTCTCATTGAACTGAGCACCTATACGTACCACACTTATCTCTTTATTTCCTTAAAGTTCCCAGTTTTGAAAACCCACTGCAAACACTCACTGACTTTACCCTACTTCACTTCTCACAATTACACTAACCTAGCATTTCACTCACACCATTGATAAATAATATCCATGTTACAGTTGGTATCAGATAATACCTACACTCTGGGCTCCAGCAACACACACATGGATACTCCTATATATTGTTAACTGCTACCAACTCAAGACACTAATACCACCTACTGTAGGTATGCATCTCTACCCGCACTCACAATTTGACAACAAAATCTCATACCTAACATTACCATCAGGAACTTGCTATTCCTAATACACAATGGTAACCTACCTACACTTTATACTTCCCTTTCCTTGCGCTGATACACTCGGTTATCATCCCCACACACATAGAGGTTTATCTCAGTGAAGTAACACTGACACACCGACCTCACAAGCTACACACACTTTCGCTCGAGATGATTCCTGCTCACCCCCATAGACCTCAACTCAGATATACACCTACACCTGGCCTATAACCCTTCACACTATAATTTATGTTGATGCTAACTCCGGCTACTACCTTCATATTATCTCACTGCAACAAACCAACCGAAACAATAACAGAGCCACATGTGCCTGTAACACACACAATACTCTGTACCATGCCCATATATGTCTGAACACAGTATGATCAGTATAAACCCAACAAAGATACACCTTACACTAGGTCACAACACACACACCCAATGCATCTACACAAACTCTCACACACTAGAACACACTTTCCCCATATTTTGATATGTATGCAACCCTCACCCTCACCTGCAGACAGTTACCAACTTGTTACAGATCCAACCAGCACTGTTGTGCTCTCAAGGTCTGCACCAATGTGCAGTCCTCCCCCTAGCTGCTACACCTTGCCCGACTGCAGTTGTTGTTGCTCTTCTAATTATCTACTAATGCTAATCCTAATGTTAGTGTTGTTGGTTATTCCTATCTGACGTTTCCCCTACATCTCTATGATATACACCTCACCTGTATTACTGAACACAGACCCTGTGCTCGACTGATACCTCATAGTGTTGTCACAACACTTCCTTTGCCCCTAACCCGAGTACCCCTACTTTCTCAAGTCAACACACACACACACACACACACACACACACACATATATATATATATATATATATATATATATATATATATAGCACTTAAAATATAAATACTCTCTACATATAAATAACACACACACAAGAGGCATTAACCCAAATACTTGGCATGCACAAACATGATACTCTATGATACGCACCCAATGGGAACATCAAAACCCCCAAATCTCCATATTAATCATATAGATATATCAAATACACAATAATATAACTAATGCAACTTGTTACCAAAGAAATTGAAAAAAATTGCACAAATCACCCATAATGAGCCCTGTATTACACAGTATCATAAAATACCATGATACGACCTACTTGTATCCATTTATGGACAGGTACCTAGTTCCACAACCCCGATCTAAGTCTAATTAGATCTATTTGGTCTCATAACATACACTTGATGTGTCAATCTCGGAATTTCTCCTAATTGGCCAAGAATTCCCATGTAGATTCCATAATACAAGTCTTATGAATCTAGTTCTTGATCCTATGGGTAGCCCTAAGCCAAGGGATGATTTTTAATGGTTAAATACATGAATTATAGTCTAAATTAAAGGGTGAATTCAGAATTTATCTATTGGGAGATGAATTTCCAATAAAATGCTCAATGGACACAATTAGGACACAATCCCCTTACCAATTCCTCCTCCTTCAAGTGCTCCTTATAATCCAAGCTTCAATACTTCTTAATTGATAAATTTGGCAGGAAAATAAGAATAATTTTGATGGAAATTGATGGAGGGATGAATGAATTGGGGAAGAACTCAATTGGGAATCTAGAATTAAATGAAGAAATGAGTTAGAGAGAGAGAGAACACCCTCCTATAGGTGGCCATCCCTTGCCCCTTCTCCAAGCAAGTAGACAAAGTCTATAATGCCCCACTAGTTATCATAAAAGGAAATAATTAGGGTGGGGTAACAATGGAATCTCTATTCCTAATGAAGGCTTAATTAAATTATCTAATTAATCAGGAGGGGTGAGTCTAATGGGCCTAGCCCAAATGTTGGGTCTAATGTGTCATGACTAGTCTAATTAGGTCCACTAATGTCATGTCTAAACTAATAGCCCAATCTACCAACCAATAATTATATTAGCCACCTACTTTAGAAATATTATAGTTACAAAGGGGAGTGTGCATTAAATGCAAGGTGAGGGGGTGCCCCTAGTATAGGTTTAAGTCAACTTGAGTGTAAAGGAGTGTGTTGGGGAGGGGGAGAGTACATGTCATTTCAGCCCACTTTTGGGTTGTCCAACTAATAGGTGGTATTAATGATGGAAGTGAGATTGAGTTTGAAGGAGTTAATTCCTTAATAGGCAAATATAAATTTTAATAACAAATGGGTTTAAAAATATGTAATTGGTCATGAGGATGGTGTTTGGTGTTATATAGAGAGGAACAATGATGTATGGTATTATGTATGATACATGTGAGGGTGTATGAGGGTTCAGGTTAGTGTTTGGACTCGTTTTGGACTCGGTCAAGTCGGTTGCCCAAAATGAGTAAAAATTGTGTCTAGATTTTTGTCAATAAATTGGAAGTACATAAAGTTTTAATTGGGTAGGACATAAGTATCATGGATGTAGTAGACTCATAGTAGATCATCGTCATATATTGGGTTGCAAGAAATTGGTCAAAGTTGCGTCTCCAATTTTGATTGGAACGGACATAGGTACAAAGTTTTGGTTTGAATTTAGATATTGTGCACGAATGTTGTTCTATTAAAATAAAGTACAAAAGAGTGTATCTATAAGTGACACAAAGGTTAGGATTAAAGATTGGCTTGTCTAGGTTAAGGGTGTAAAATTTGTTAGAAGGCAAAATCTAGTATAATGCTCTAAATATTTAAACAACTGTAAGGTACAACAAGTAAATCAAAAATAAATAGGTGAATTATAACTCCAACAATTATTCAAGAATAACTCTAAATAAATCCCTAAACTTAGATTTGGGTTAGGGTGTTTACACTCTCCATCTTCCACGTGATCTTGGAGCTTGGTCTTGAGGCCTAAGCGTATGGTTTTTGAACCCCTCTTGGTGGTGGAGTAGAAGGTTTAGGCTGTGAGCTTGACTTTAGGTAAGTACATCTTGCCAAATTCTTGAACAATATCGTTTTATTTTTATTTTTATTTTTCTTGATTTTATATGCTTAGAATTGTTTAAAACTCATCTTGTTAAAAAAGTTTCCTTCATTATTCTAGTGGGTATGCAGGTTTCTGAATTTGGTTTGAGCTAGGTTTTGATTTCCTGTAGAAATCTTGATATTTATCTGATAGGAAACTCGGTATCGGGAGTGATACCGGAGTGATTGCCATAAGACTTTGTCTATATGCTATATGAGACATACCCTTAGTCTTGACATCTTGCTAGACTTATTTTTGACTGATTTTGGGACTTAGTTTTGGTGCAATGTCGAATATCTGGCATATTTTCATCAGTCACGGAGGATCTTTCACCACCCTTAGTCTATATGCTATATGAGAATTACCCTTAGTCTTGACATCTTGCTAGACCATGTCAGCACAATTTTGAACATCTAGCTGCCTGCTGCTTCCACTTGTAAGCCCTCCGGGATCTGTGATAGCTTCAGGGATCTCTCAACGTCCTTGATTCAATCGTCCGCAAATAATATCCCCTTGATGCCCCTGAAATACTTGGGCCCCATCCTCTTGAAGTCAATGATGGTGCCCAGCCTTGGCAAGTACAGTATGGGATAAAGCGGTACGGTCTGTGGTTGAACAAGTGCTACCCTCTCCACAGTAGCTAGTACTAGCTGGTGAGCACTCTCAATGCCCTGACATAAAGCATCTGTCTGTCTCTGCTGTGCCGCCATCATCTCCTGGAATATAGTGAACATCTGTGTCCCGTCTGCTGGCATAGGTGGTGGTGGTGGTGGAAGATCCTTAGTGAGTGATGGAACAGTCCTCGGAACTGGTGGTGGAGCACCCGTAAAAGTTGCTGCTGAAATTCCCACCTAGATTAGTGAAGCAATCATCTGAGCGGAAGAAGGCAGAACAGTCACTTCTGGCTCTCTTTGAGGTGACAAAGTAATGGACCTCGCCGAAACTGCTCCAGAGCACTGCGATCGGGTCTTCGACGACATCCTGAGGACAGATTCAACAAAAAAAAATCAATATTTTGCAAGATACGATAGCATCAAGAAAGGACAGTACTATTTCAAAGAAAATAATTACTGAATGATAAAGAAAGTAATTTTAATATATTAGAAATATTTTCTAGTAGTGATTGAGTATCCTCTCATCCTATATGCTTAGTCCTATATCCTATAGCAAGCTTGTAGTAATATTCTAAGTCTGAGAACTACTATAAGAAGACTTCTAGACCTTCATGGGCCACCATAAAAGCGTGTCACGATCCACACCCGGTGTAAGGACACGAGTATATGGGTAGTCCAGCCTACGTTGTAGTATCGATGGTAGAACGCAGTCTATGTCAACAATACTATCTATATATCTCACACAATATATAAGGTACCTATCATGCTATCTCAACTCCAAATGGAGGACAATATGATAATATGGTAATGGTAAATAATACTCAATCACAATAACAAACTAGAGGATGATAAGGCATGATATGGAATAGAAGGAAAGAAAAAGAGTCAACACAAGTACAAGTTTAATCTCGACATCGGACATCTAATAATAATACAATGACAAAATCTAATTGACATATACAATATCAAGAATAAAATAACTATGCCACATGAACTGTTGGAACTAACTCAACCGTCTCTACGGGTAATAACTCAACTAGCTTGCCATCCTGTAGCCCGTAGTGCATAGGACACCAGTCCTCTAATGAATCATCTAAAAAATATATCCAGTCAGGATTGGAGTGAAGTACAACCCAAATAACAGTTCCAATAATTAACAGAAACTATGAAACAATAATAGCAATGAAAATAAATGATGAAAGTAACTGAACTAGCATATATCACGAGAAAGGGCATCACGATAAATAATGGCTAGAACTGAGAACAATATGGTGAGAAACAATAATATAATGAACTGGAATAGAGGAGACAATATATGTAAATGTGCCTTGAAATATTAGTAAGACAATATGATCGGCTTGGGCCTAACACGGGCTATATATAAAAGGTGAGCTAGCGTGATAACGCGTGAGTGACATGATCTACTAACTATCACGGACTACACTAAATCACGGGCTATAAGGTATTATCACATATCTACTAATACTTCTCCAACCCCCCCGACAAGTACACAGATTAAAATTATGACACGTTATAACACGTATATCATACTGCACGGTCTATAATATCATGCACTATGATCACGATCTATATAATCACAAAGATATCACGGTAATCATGAAATATGATACAGAGATCACCGAGTAACCACGATAGTAATATCTCATGACCAAAATCTATGTATACCAATCTGTGAAACTACCGTATCACGAATCAAATATCTCAATACTAAATGTATAAAACATAGAGGCTATCAAATAAAGGAACTATCAGAGAATGTACTCGCCTGTAGTCCTGAGCAAATAGTATATCTCGGTATCCGAACTGGTGTCATACACACCTAAATATGAATGGCATGTCAAATTGGTGTAATAAAGTGACAAATGAGCTAAATGTACTAAAATATGCTTTTATAAGCCATTATTAGGTCACTCTAGCTAAACTAAGTCCACACTAAGGTTTTAGGCTCATACTGATCACCAATTAACTTATACTAGCTAATATTAGATTATTTAACTAATACTACCTAATACACTATATTATATAAAACTTACTTATAATATAATTTCTATATAATTAATATCTATAATATCTTAGTTATAATATTACTTTAATATCTCTCACAATTTGAGGTAATCCCAATACCTTGACCAAACATCTACTACCTTAGTATAGAAACCTTAGTATAAAACCTGAGCCTAATACCTTGCCCTTACTGATACTCTACTGATACTAGTCTAACCCCTTTACTACTAAACCAATCCATATTGTATGTGCACTCAAATTTCTCACTCCACCTGCTGATGCAGAAAACAGCCTCTGTCACTCTAATTATCTGCATTCAAGCAGACTCGACATCCCTCTCCTCACAAGCTCCAATCCTTGACATGCCCATACCCAGGACTGTGAGCCAGTGTACTGCATCACCAATACCCCCATATAGTACAGACAACAAAACCAAGGTCACCACACCCTGCACAAGCACACACTAATACACCTACACCTATAATTGATATACAAGTATATACTGACTGATACTGATACTGATACTGATACTGATATTGAACCTTGTTGCTGCTATTAATACAATGCTACTGTTGCTGATACATCTTGCTGCTACTGTCGTATTTCTACTACTGCTAATACATCTTGTTGATGCTACTGCACCTAGCTGCTATTATTAGCTCTACTGCTACTGCTACTGCTATTCTATTGCTACTGCTACTGCATTTATATTGCTACTGCTACTGCATATGTTGCAACCCTTGCAACATGTATGCACAAACACATTATTGCCACACTCCTCCTATCCAGGTACCCGAGCCCCCTTCCAATCTGCACACTACTTAAGCCTATACTACTACAGTAGTGAAACAATCTGGCAGTACACATATTTGCACCACCTGTATGATTAAACAGTACAACCTGAAGGTTGAGCACCTTACTTAACTATTGTTGATTAACATTGGTGCTGTTGTTTCACCTCTTCCCCATTGTTTTAACCCTTGCAACCCCCTCTACCTGCACCCATATAGTCCTCTCTCACACAAGCACATAGACAACCAAGTATCCCTAGCACACACTAATGGTCTTAGACACCAATACTAATACCCATGAACACATACACCACACTAGTAATGACAATAAATCAAACACTTAGTATTCACTCCTTAAGATATTCCACCAAATGAAGAGCCAAAACCCCTAATTCTCCATAATCACTAATAATACAGACCAAATACAAATTAATATAACTAGACTAATTAGTCACAATAGAAATTGAAGAGAGATCTCACTTATATGCACAAATCATCCAAAATGGGCTTCGTATCATACCGTATCATAAAATACTATGATACGCTCTACTTGTGTCAAATTGTGGACACGTACCTAGTTCCACAATCTCGATCTATGTCTAATTAGATATAATTGGTCTCATGGCACATAATTGATGTATCAATCTCGTAATTCTCTCTAATTGGACACAAATTACCATGTAACTTTCATAATATAAGTTATATGAACCTAGTTCTTGATCCTATGGTAGCCCTAAGCCAAGGGATGATTTCTAATTTTAGATGCACGAATTATAGTCTAAATTAAGGGGTGGATTCAGAATTTATCTATTGGGAGATAGATTCCCAATAAAATGCTCAATGGACACAACTGGGACACAATTCCCTTGCCAATTACTCTTTCTGCAAGTACTCCTTGCAATCCAAGCTCTAATGCTTCTTAGATGATAAAATTGAGAGGAAATGGGTATAAATTAGATTAAATTTATGGAGGGATGAGTTAATTTAGGAAAGAACATAATTGGGGATCTAAATGAATGAACAAATAAAGAAGAGAGAGAATGATAAGGCCTTCATATGGCCGGCCCCCTTTCCTTCCTCTCCAAGCCACAACAAAATATCCACCATGCCCCCACTAGCTAATTATGAAAAATAATTAGGAAATGCTATATTGGAAAGTCTATAAACTTTAATCCAAATTAAGCTAATCTCCTTAATTAACTAAGGAAGATGGTCTAATGGACTTAGTCTAATGTTGGGCTCCATGTGTCATGACCATCCAATGGGTCCACTAATGAAAATCTAACTAAGCATGGGCTAGCCCATTAACAAATAATTAAATAGCATAACTCAATATAATTAATTAGTAGCACATAATATAAATATTTAATCACCAAATAATAATATACTAATGACAAAATTACCCTCATCTAAAATTATGGTAGTGACATTCCATAATCAAACCCTTCCAGAACTTCCTCTTTTTTGCCAATAGGTTTTGCACCTCCGCGAATCTACCCAATCGACAAAACTCGGTGGTATACTTATCCACCGTCATACTCTCCTGGACAAGGTTATGAAACTAGTTCTCCAAGGCACTCAGATCCACATCTGGGAAGAACTTTTCTTTGAAGTATTCATTGAAAGCTTCCTAAGTTAATCCAGGCACCGTAATCCTCGGATCTGTGTGAAACCATGTAAGGGCTATATCGAACAACTGACTATCAGCCGCGTCTATTTGTAAAATCTTCGGGATCTATGTCATCGCAAGATCCTCCCAATGTCCTCTATCCATTCGTCTGCGTACAAGATTCCCTTGATGCCCTTGAAGTCCTTGGACAACATCCTCTAGAAATCCATAATAGTGCCCGACCTCGGCTGTTGCGGATCGGGCTGGGATATAACAATCTGCGGCTGAGTAAGCGCTATTCTCTCCATGGCTGCTAGCGCTAACTGACCGGCGTTCTCTATTCCTTGCCTCATCATGTCTGACTAGCAGTGCTGAGCCTTTGCCTAGGCCCTCTGGGCCTCCATCATCTTCTGGAAAAGTGTAAATATTTGTGCGGCATCGACTGGTGCTGGGGGTGGTGGAAGCTCCTCGGAAACTGTAGGCACCGTCCTCTGAACTAGAGGTGGAGCATCTCCAAAAGCTGCTACTGAAATCCCTACCTGGACTATTGAAGCAACCCTTTAAGCTGGAGGTAGAAAAGTAACCGACCTCACTGAAGCATCTCCAGAACGCTGTGACCTGGTCTTCGGTAGCATCGTGAAGACAGATCAAAACCAAGGAATCAATATTTGTGCAAGATACGATATCATCAAAGAAGGACAATATATTTTAAAAGAAGCAATATTCAGAATGAATAAGGATAGCAAAATTAATAGATTGGAAGTTTTCCTAGTTGTGATTGAGTATTCACTCTCTATCCTATATCCTATATTCTATTGCAGGCTCGCAGTAGTAGAACTAAGCCATTGCACTACCACGACTTTGCACTAATTGAGAAGACAGACCTGCATGGGCCACTACAAAAATGTGTCACAACCCGTACCCGGTGTGAGGGCATTAGTACGTGGGTACGTCCAGCCTACGCCGCAGCATCGATGGTAGAAAGTTGTCTAGGTCATCACTAACTAACTAGAATCTCATACAATATATGATATCTCAACTCTAAGAAGTAGGACAATATGATAATGATGGTAATGATAAATACTCAATCACAAATCTATAGCACGATAAGATATCAAAAAAGTCTATCAACTACGAAGTCTAAACAATAACAACAACGACAACAAATAGAAATAATATCCAAGTCTTAATATAAGCCGAAAACAAATTCGGTACCAAAATGCCAATAAAAACTAACTAGAATAACTAATGATTCCGGCTAGACCTCCCGGCAATCACTCCTGAGTGTCAGGGCCCATGGTTGCTATCCCCCTCTTTTGGTGCATAGTGCTTGGAACACCAATCCTCTAAGTCATCGTCTGAAAAATATATCCAGTCAGGATTGGAGAGAAGTACAACCCAATAGCAGTTCTAATTAATTGACAAAGACTATAAAATAGTAAATAAAGGATGTTATATACGATAAAAAAATAATAAGCTGATGCAATGGCAAATAATAAGGAGAGACAAGCAATGTAAGAAATAGGGTATAGCCAATGCATATATGAAATAAAAGGGAAAAAACTATAATATCAGGTACAAGGCGATGTAATCTATGAACTAAATATAAAACTATAACATACAATGTATTTTGAAATACTAAATAGATATGTAATCAGGTTGGGACATTCAATGATTTATACTAAAGGAAAAACTAGCTCAACCGTAAAGTGCATGATTAGCTTGTAGCCGATGATTTATACTACTTGCTAATAGTTCTTGATCACATATCTAGCTAGTGCTTCCCCCGCCCAGACTGATACGATGAATCCAACCATGACACATTACTAGCCAATGTATCCAATATTTAACCAATACTATCCAATGTTATCCAATACCAACAAGGAGAAGTATTCGATACCATCTCGATAAATCAAGATAACATCTCATGACTGACGATCAAATAACAATACCAATCCGTATACCATCGTTTCAAGAATTATTTGTAATATTTCTAAATACTTGAATTATAGTAGTAATCAAATAATGGAAACTATCAGAGAATGTACTCGCATGTGGTCCAGAGCAATGAATGAGACTCGATGTCCAAACTGGTGTCACACAGACCTATATATAAAATTCTATGTTAAATGGTGTTGGGAATCATAAATGAGTCTTAAATAGGTTAAAATCATATTTCAAGGCCAAGTCTAGTTAAACTAGGTCAAAGTAGGTCCATACCTTGATTCTCGGTTCATACTAGTTATACCTTGCTAATATCTAAGGTATACTAATTATTACTAGTCAAATAGCTAATATCTTAACTTATAATTGATATTTAACAATATCTCACCACTCAACCTATTATCTATACTTATACAACCATACCTTACTCTAATATCTTGGTATCCCAATGCTAATACCTTAGCTAGTACTTACTACCTTATATATACCCATAACCTTGGCCTATAGCTCATTACCTATTAACTGACTATATAACTAATACTAAATGTTACCTTAGATATCCCCACTTGAAATTCAATATACTAAACACCCATCACTGGTATGCATGTACATCATTTTATCACTAACATACTATTCCTATCATACACATACTAGAACTTATGTGATACTCTCACTGAACTGAGCACCTACTAGTACCACACTTAACTCCTTATTTCCTCAACGTTCCCAGTTCTGAAAATCCACTACAAACATTCACTGACTTCACCCCACTTCACTCCTCATATTTATACTAACCTGGCATTTCACTCACTCCATTGATAAATAATATCTATGTTATAGTTTGTATCAGATAATACCTACACTTCAGGCTCCAGCAAGATACACATGGACACTCCTATATATTGTTAATCGCTACCAACTCAAGACACTAATACCACCTACGGTAGGTATGCATCTCTACCCGCACACACAATTTGGAAATAAAATCTCATACCTATCGTTACCATCAAGAACTTGCCATTCCTAATACACAATGGTAACCCACCTACACTCTATACTTCCCTTTGCTTGAGTTGATACACTCGGTTACCATCCCTACACACAGAGAGGTTTATCTTAGTGAAGTAACACTGACACACCGACCTCACGAGCTGCACACACTTTCACTTAAGATGATTCCAGCTCACCCCCATAGACCTCAATTCAGATATTTACCTATACTTGGACTATAACCCTTTACACTACAATTTATGTTGATGCTAACTCCTGCTACTACCTTCATATTATTTCTCACTAAAATAAACCAATCAAAACCATATCAGAGCCACGTATTCCTGCAACACACATAATGTACTACACCATGCACATAGATGTCTGAACAGAGTATGATCTGCATAAACCCAATATAGATACACCTTATACTAGGTCACAATACACACCCAATGCATCTACACATACTCCCACACACTAAAACACTCTTTCCCTATATCTCGATATGTCTGTAATCCCCCACCCTCACCTGTAGACAGTTCCCAACTAGTTGCAGATCCAACCAGCACTGTTGTGCTCTCAAAGTCTGCACCAATGTACAGTCCTCCCCATACCTGCTACACCTTGCCCGACTGCAGTTGTTGCTGCTCTTCTTTGTCTATTCACTTACCTAAAAGCAAAAGGCCAGCCAGAGCGCAATGTCTATAACCTTCAGCCTGAGTTTGTGAAAAAATGAAAGCCCCCTCCGAAGGAAGCCGGCAATGGATAGTCCGCGGGGTAGCTTGATCAAAGTTAAATCACTTTCACAAAGCGAAGGGACATTGCTTACAACTCAAAAGGACGGGATGTTAATATGTTAGGCTAAGGCATCTTTATTATCTACTACTGCTAATCCTAATGCTACTGATGTTGTTGGTTGTTCCTATCCGATATTTCCCCCACATCTCTATGATATACTCCTTACCTGCATTGTTGAACACAGACCCTGTGCTCGATTGATACCTCATAGTGATGTCACAACACTTTTCTTGCCACAGATCCGAGCACCCTACTTCCTTAAGTCAACACACACACACACACACACACACACACACACACATATATATATATATAGCACTTGAAATATAAACACTCTCTACATATATATAACACACACACAAGAGGCATTAACCCAAATACTTGGCATGCACAAACATGATACTCTATGATACGCACCCAATGGGAACATCAAAACCCCCAAATCTCCATATTAATCATATAGACATATCAAATACACAATAATATAACTAATTCAACTTATTACCATAGAAATTGAAGAGAAATTGCACAAATCACCCAAAATTAGCCCCGTATCACACCGTATCATAAAATACAATGATACAACCTAGTCGTATCCATTTGTGGATACGTACCTAGTCCCATAACCCCAATCTAATTCTAATTAAATCTATTTGGTCTCATAACACATACTTGATATGTCAATCTCGGAATTTCTCCTAATTGGACATAAATTATCATGTAGATTCCACAATACAAGTCATATGACCTAGTTCTTAATCTTATGGATAGCCCTAAGCCAAGGGATGATTTCTAATAGTTAAATTCATGAATTATAGTCTAAATTAAAGGGTATATTCATAATATAATTATTGGGATATATATTTCCAATAAAATGCTTAATTGACACAATTAGGACACAATCTCCTTGCCAATTCTTTCTCCTTCAAGTGCTCATTGCAATCCAAGATGCAATGCTCCTTAATTAATGAATTTGGAAGAAAAATGAGAATAATTTTGAGGTAAATTGATGGAGGGATGAATGAATTGGAGAAAAACTCAATTGGGGATCTAGAATTGAATGAAGAAATAAGTTAGAGAGAGAGAAAGAACCCCCTCCTATAGGTGGTCGGCCCTTGTCCCTTCTCCAATCTACTACACAATGTCTATAATACCCCATTAGTTGTCATGAAGGAAAGTAATTAGGGTGTGGTAACTATGGAATCTCTATTCCTAATTAAGGCTTAAATAAATCACCTAATTAATCAAGAGGGATGAGTCTAATGGGCCTAGCCCAAATATTGGATCTAATGTGTCATGACTAGTCTAATTAGGTCCACTAGTGTCATGTCTAAACTAATAGTCCAATCTATCAACCAATAATTATATTAGTCACCAATACATACATAACATGCACTATATTAAATAAAATATAATCAAAATATTTAGAAGAACACAAAATGATAAAATTATCCATAATTTAGAAATATGGTAGTAACAGGGGGAGTGTGCATTAAATGCAAGGTGAGAGGGTGTCCCTAATATAGGTTTAAGTCAACTTGAGTGTAAAGAAGTGTGTTAGGGAGGGGGAGAGTACATGTTATTTCAGCCCACTTTTAGTTTGTCCAACTAATAGGTTGTATTAATGATGGAAGTGAGGTTGAGTGTGAAGGAGTTAATTCCTTAATAGGGAAATCTGAATTGTATTAACAAATGGGTTTAAAAACATATAATTGGTCATGAGCAAGGTGTTTTGTGTGGTATAGAGAGGAACAATCAACATGTTATTTATATGAAGTATGCATATTATTTGTGGTATTTCTATCTTGCCTTAGTTTATTTTACAAGCAAGCAGTATATATATATAAACTACTGAAATAAACTTGCCACCATTCAGTGACTTTTACCTGCCCGTCTAAACCACCTGCATAATACTTACCATGTCCTTCCCTACCATGAAGACACAAATTAGCTTGCACAGGTTTAAATATACGTGGGGATCACTGGCATAATGCCAAATGGACGAGTAGTCAATGACGAGTATGGAATGCATCGAGAAAGAACAAGTGGCGCTGCAAATTATCCCGTCCAGTACAAGAAGACTACACTTGAAGTTTCGTCCGGATCGGATCAGTGCTAGTACCCCAACGACCGTCCGTAGGAACTATACCCTTGTGCACAAGTTGTCCGTGATCAAATGGCGTCTAAGTTAGGTTATCTATTTATGAAGTTGAGGCAACACGAGTACAAGACAAGTAGCATGGCATGATTCATTTTGCATAGTCTCCCTGAACAATTTACCGCATAACAAGTTGTGTTCCATACTTAGTACAATTTATAGAAGAAGGAGGCAATTCTAACTAAAATTGAAGCATGTATAGAATATTTTGAAAGAACTAGCACACAATAAGATAACCGTTCACAAGTTGATTGACAAGCATAAAGTAGTCCAAGTCTATTCTTTTTTATCTTGACCTCTTTTAGTTATTTTGGTATCGTTTGATTGGGCAAGCAAGAATACATGATTTTAGATGTGGAGACTCGGAAGAAGGGTCAACTGAATAGAATATAAGCCACTCACAAGTTGGTTAGAGAAGGAAGGGAAAGAAGTGCTTCAAGACTCCGCTCGTACGTCGTCTACTGCTCGATCACCTGTATTGCCACGAACAGCTGATCAATACCTCTTCCTCTCTTTCCAAGCTCAGAATTGAAATGCAGTTCAACGAACAAAAATAATAAAATCCATCAAAACAGTTCAAGAAAATATGAACAAATCCAAAAACTAACTCAAAGCACGAAAGCAACAAGGCGACAACGAAAACTAGGCAAGAAAACTTGCAGCGGAGATGTCCCTCTTGACTCTGTCGCTAAGTCCATCCTCGGGGCACGGTCTACTGAATATGGGAATCTATTCCGAAGAATCAAATCCATAATGAGGATGAGTTCTTGTTTCAATCTATCCTGATCGAACGATACCGACTTGTATTTCTTAGCCGCACTCCCCGAATAGGGGGAACGGGGCATTACAAGGAGTACAACTTCCATCTTTTCTGAATTTTCCTACCAAATAGAATATTACCTTTTTAACGTGATGCCATGAGCACACAAAATGGATACACATGATTGGATATTTAATGTTTCCACTAAGACAAAACTATTTACCGAACTGTATCATCGTAAAGCGTGTGGTGATTGACACATGAAATGAGATACGAATTAGACCCGTAATTCAACTTAAAATTGTATGTTAGATAGGAATGTTTATGATTTATAGAATTGTATTGGGTGGGAGAGAACATTTGGATAACACTGTCAAACTCTTTCAATAAATACTTGTTTAAAATTGATCAGTAGTGCTGACATCTGCATGGCTATGCGATGGTTCGAGGTGAGGCTTAACCCACTGCACTTGAGGGTTTTTGAGCATTGACATAAGTAATCTGACACTTGATAAGGTTTTTGAGCATTGACTCAAGTAATCCGACACTTGATAGGATTTTTGAGCATCGACTCAAGTAATCCGATAATTAATAGGGTTTTTGAGTACAACTCAAATAATTCAACACTTGTTATAAGCCAGCATATAATAATCGAGGTGAGGTTTAACTCACTACACTTGTCAGTGGATCTGAACTCTTAAAAAAGATTAAGAAGTTTAACAAATTATATATATCCAATGTTATTATGTTCCGAATTATTAGAAATTTTCAAGTAATTTGACAATTGTTTATATTATTGTCAAGACAATAGGTGTTATTGTGATCCAAAAGTGTTCTCTAAATTGTATTTGCATATAAAAATATTGTTTGTGAATGTGCTTATGATTTGTGATTTGGACACCAAGTAGAATAGGATTATAGAAAAGTGTGTGTAGATTATGATTTGGACATTAAGTAGAATGAGTTTTTAAATAAGATTTAGAATATCTGTTTCAGGATTTTATTATAAGAGCTGGCACACCCTACTTCATGATTCTCTAAATTGTATCTAAGAAATTTACTATTCTATTTTTTATCATGAATTTCGAGAATCAAATCATTTCCATATTCTAATTTTATTTTATTTTCTCTGTTCTTGACCGAGGGATTGCATATTGTTCTGACGACCTAGTTTTATTCACTAGGAGAAGAAGATAACCCGAAAGAAATGCTGCCTTTATATAGCGTTGATGAAGTTGATATTTGATGGAAGATGATCTTTCGGGGTAGTCAGCATACTTCTTTTTCGTAGCTGATATATGTAAATTAAAGGTTTTGAGAACTCTGAAAATCTGTTTTAAATATGTACAAAGTATGTATGTAATATATGATAAGTTTTTTAGATGCTCTGTACTTTATCTTAGAATTACATGCGACAATCGCAAATATGAATGCTAGTGTATCGTATTGGTGCGTAGCCTGGAGATGTATTCACATGCCTAATCACCGTATTTTAGGAGCAGGGCGAGACAGACACAATTCTAACTGGAACCCCGTGCAATCTCACGATCTGCCTTATGTATAAATCGGCTAAAGCTTCTTTAGACTGGCCAACTCAGAAGGGCAAGAAATAAGCTGACTTGGTAAGCCGGTCTACTATCACCCATTCTATATCTCGCCCACTTGGACTCTTAAGAACACCCGTGACGAAGTCCATAGTGATGTGCTCCCACTTTCATTCAGGGATCGAAATTTGTTGCAGTAGTACTACTGACCTCTGATGTCTAGTCTTGACCTGCTGACACACCAAACATTTGGCCACAAAGTGAGGTATCTTCCTCTTAATTCCATGCCACCAAAAATGCTGTCATAAATCACGGTAGATCTTGGTGCCTCCTGGATGAATGGAATATATCGAACTATGAGCCTCCACCATCAACTCTTGCCGAATCTCTCTATTGGAAACATATAGACGATCACCACATCTCAATGTCCCATCAGCATGAATGTCATGCCCCAGTCCCAAAAATACGTAGGACTAGGACACGTAAGCATGCCAGCCGCATGGATATGGCAACTCCAATATATGGAAACCAAATCCATACGTACGCTATAATATGAATATCAATCCACAAGTGGTATAAACATATGTCACAAGTCACAGGGTATAATCTAGATCTCATCCACGAAAATCAAATATGAATAAAGTAACCAATGTCTATGAAACTAGATCTCAATAAGAAGTATCTAAGGATGATAGTTGGATGGAAACAAATCCACTACCAACTCAAATGGAAAAGTAAATACAATATGAGTACAACACAATCAAGCCCAATGTAAGTATACCAGCTATCGATCATGGCTCGAGGAGAAGACATCCACGAAGCATCTATAACCATCCAAATCTGCGCTCCTGCAAATACTCAAGAACGGGTACAACTGGCAGCGGACCAGGTCCTCAGAGGGACATAACAAGATACTTAAACACATGCCAATAAAGTACTGAAATAAATATCCAATGGGTCGCCTAACCATCTATGTGAATGCAGTTTGAGAACAACCTTCTAACAAGTGAGCTATCTGGCTGAGAACTGGGATTGGCATGACTCTCTCGGAGAACCAGGGGCCTCAAAGGCATGTCGTCTTTTGAACGGCAGAGGCCCGCCAAGTAGTAAAGGGGTCATCACCGCCCGTATCTCCAGCGGAGCTTCCGGGTTACAGAAGGAAAAGTGTAAAGGAGCTCAAATGTGATACTTGTTGTTCTCCCCACCCCATGCTCTAAGCATGTCACATCCATGACACGATTTGGTTCATAGCCTATTCTTAGTACCCTAGCCCAAATCCTGCAACCAAACAAGGACAAGGCTGGACCACCGTACTATAATAGGCTATGTCCCTAGACCTCTAAAAATTGCTAAGTCTACTAGCATGCAAAGTTTCTACCAGCAGTTATTCCTAACGCACGGCCCACACGTACAGGAGGCCAACCCTGCACGCCAGTCCATAATCTATATAAGACTCACAACTCGTATAACAATTGTGTCACGGCCGATGAACCTAAAGATGCTACATGATGATGGGGTAGTCTCATAAACAAGGTCAATGCAGATACATAAATAAAAACATACCGCGACAACACCGTCGCGCGCATTTTATATAACAGTTAAAATATATGAAAAGACAGAAATAAAGATGTATGCAACATATGGAATAAAAATAACAGTACAATGGCAAGGTATACTTGCCTGGCAAGGAAGCTGCAATGTACCAATAACCTGCTCCAAAAGTCGCGCAGAATAAATCCAACATCCATGTCTTTTGAAATCTCCCGAGGGGCGCCAATAATTACCTCATCAACATAACGGCAAGCCAAAACGCTCAAGCTTCTCTCGTGAAGATTCATGATAGGACGATGACCCCCTCGAGAAGAACTGACAGTCTGATCAGTATGAATTCCAACGAGTAAAAAGTCTCCAAGTTCTTGAGTAAGCCGCAATATCTCCACATGTCCAGCATGGAACAGATTAAAAGCACCATCTACGTAAACTATGCAAGCATCTGGTCCTGGGCCCTTCCCATTTGAAAATTGCACTATCCGCCGAGATGTGGGCAAAAATGGGAGACACGAGTTTCACTGCCAGAACCAATATCATCAAATTTTGCTCTTGGGCTATCAAATTTTGCTCTTGGGCTACCATGCCCATGGCTGAACTGCTTTTGTAAAGAAGAACGATTATGACTATCAACCATGGACCTCTCCCTCACACAAAGAAGCATGCGACCAACAATGTCTGTGCTTGATACTCCTTCTGTTCGCTTAATCTGCTTGTACCGACCGGCCTTCTTGGCGAGCGCATATGCATCAGTGACATCTGGGAGTAAGCACGGATCATCCCCATGAATAATGTAATCTATGTCATACTCATTAAATAGCTTGTTCATGAATTCTTCTGTGATAGCATATGGGGCATCAGGAATGACCTCATCCACCCACTTCACAGCACCTACCATTATCATCCTTTCATGGATCGGGGTGACGGGAGGCCCCCTATTGGCGATGATCTCGTCATCGCTGACAACGCCGACGACGAGCTCGTCGCCGAGCGCCCTGGCCTGCCGCAGCGCGTTACAGTGCCCGTAGTGCATCATGTCGAAGCACCCGTCTATGTAGACCCTCACGGGGCCCTTCTTTCTCCTCCTCCTCCACCGCAGCATTCCCGCCGACGGCGAGGAGAGGGGCGACGGCGAGCAGGCCATCTGGAGCGCTAGGACCGACGCCGAGAGGACGATGCTGCTGAGGACGACCTCCGCCAGGAGCCTCGTGCTGCCTTCGTCGAAAGCTATTGCTCGGATCTAGCTAGGGTTAGGGTTTGTTTCTGAATTCTAATGGGAAAGGACTCCCGCCATTGGAGAAAAAGGGAATGAGAACATTTTTTTTTGTTTCTTGATTTGGAAAGAGTCAAGGGGAGAGAGGGGTTGTCCTTGTTCGTCTCTTGAATGGGGAGGAGATGGATGGAAGAGAGGGAGAGGAGGTTCTGGCATTTGAGCAACGGCTTGTTCAGTCTGCTCCGACGACGGGAAAGTGGTGGCTCCGGCGGGTGAAGTAGGGAAGAAGGTGAACAGGAGGAGAGATGGGCATGGTCGGCTAGGGGTGGGTTGATTTAGGTTTTTAGGGAAATTTAAGGGAAAAGAGATATTTATATATGTTATGGAGTGGGTTTAACCTAGGAAAATTGACCTTGGTCAACATCCTTTTGGGTTGGGCCTTGGTCTACAATCCTTGGAGTGGGTCTTGGGCTTGCCATGGGGGTGTTGGGGCTTCAAATTACATGGTTTAAAATGCAAGGATGGGGGATTAAAATAAATGGGGCGATGTGCGCGTTGCACATGCTAAAAATTACGGAAAAAATCTACGTGAAGAAAAAAATAGATTTCTTTATGAATTGTCCAATGGTGGAGATACCTAAATACATTTTTGCATAAAAGTCCCCCAACAATTAAAAAATTGCACAAAGGCGGAAATTGGATTTAATTACTTAAATCGAAACGCGCACGATATTCCAGAATTAATTAGGAGTACATGGGATTAGATTTAGGCGGGGCACAAGTGTCAGGGCGTAGAGGGGACAGTGTAGAATATTAATAAATTTGAGATGCACAAGACGGGCAAGATTGTGTCTCCAATTATCGTAGCAACGGTAAGGTGTGCTACGTGTTATTTAATTATTGCATAATTAAATAAAAGCCGTGTTCTAATTCCAATTGGGTTCAAACTAGCCCTAATTTTACTATCTAAGCCCAGTAGCCCTAATTTTGGGTGAGGGAGTTTACAATCTACCCAACTTAAAATAATTTCGTCCTCGAAATTAAACTAGGGTAGCGTTTCTCTATCTAACCTCACTTGATTACAGTATAAAGAATTCTCCTTAAGTTAACATTGTAGTTTCTACCCAACTTAGAATTTATCCATCTATTATCTAAGGCTATACATCTAAGAAGGCTATGTCCCAATTTATTTAATCATGTTATTGAATCCTCAAAGTCCTTAACACCAAATATATCCTTTATGATATATCCTTAATCATTTATAAAAGATAGTCACCAAACAATGTGATTAGCCTGTGGGGGATATCTAGTACTATCTATATATCAAACTTATACCAAGCAAGATGTTTCGTCTTTTCGAAATAAGGAAAGACGTAGATCAATAAATAAGAGTTCAAGGGAGAAGTAATAGAATGCAAGTATAGGGATCAAGGCGTTTCAAGGAATCCAATAGGAATTGTCAAGGCAGTTGTGGATTGAAATCCTATTTTGGTAGTTCCTATTCACATGCTCGTATCAGTTTAGTTATGAAACGGATATGATGTGCTCAGCTATATTTATAGGGCAAGTACATTCGTCTACTAATCACTACATATCTCAATCCACGTAAAATAGTTATATGAACGGCGAATCAAGCGCACTATGGTTGATCAGACCGTAGTACACTGATTCTGAAATGTATTAATGTGTATACCCATTAATACATATGTCATGAACAAGCTCGATAAAGAATAAGCTTGCAAAAAAACTAGGCTATAATAGCAGCATAATTCGAGGTAGCGCAGAAAATATAACGCTGGATTATGATGAGAGAGGTTGCAAAATAATTCAAGTTCACAAAACAAAACATCATAAGCAATCAATAATAAAAAGACTCTATAATCTCTACAGTTATCATACAACCTCCTTGTCTAAGTCGCTAGTCGACCAAATGGGGGCAAGGACCTCTAAATTCTATTGTCTGAATAAACACTGTCGTCTTTGCTAGCATACAATTAATGTCATTCAGTTATACTTCATCAATGGATCACAAGGGCTACGTGATACTAGGTGGTGAGGTATACTATTCAACTTAGAATAATAAATTAATACGCTAATGCCTTAAGGAAAAAATATAGGAATTCCTATTAAGGTTTACAAGAAGGGTCTTCGTGCTTATTAGAGTATCCTATTATATAGGTCATGGTCTTAGTCACAGCGCTCATAGAACTTGTGTCAATCGTAGGGATAGAAGAGTTACTAGCCGTTAAGGGGAAAGGGATTTAACTCGTATCGAGCTATGGGTACAGATTTCGTGATTTAAAGCTAAGGGGTAATCATTAGGTCACAACCTAAGGGAACTACGCAAACTATCAAATCCTAACTATAACGCACAAAATTCGAAGTTCAAATCACCAAGCTATACCCTAGCAACTACATGTCCTAACATAGAATAAGATTACTTGGCCTTCAATCATACGAGTTACGAGTTAAATGATGAACAAAGAAGAATCATAATTTAATCGTCACACAATTAGCGAACGCTAAGGTTGCAGGGGATAAGTTATGAAATCAAAATGGAGGGCTCTAGATAGCATCATGGTTCTCTAAGGGGAGTGAGGTATTAGTTGCCATGTTCGGGGTATGATCAAGGAAGAAGTGTTGATTACATTCCTCTAGGCTTCCTAGGGTATTGTCTGCTAATAACAAGACAATGATATAAGTTTACAGTTCTCCAATACTTTCTAACTATGAAGATTAGGTTCAGTCCTAATATTCAAATTTTTGGTTTTCTATTGGTTCCTCAATACTAGGGTCAAAGATTATGGTAAACTTGTAACTAACTCTAGTAGTGTCTATACTACTCTCAAGTCTTCATAATACATCAGGGGATAATGGTAAACCAATTCTAGAGATAAGAAGTTCTAGGGTTCACTAATAAGAAGTTCTAGGGTTCACTAAATATTCTAAACTTAGTGGTGTATCTATATTCTCGTTGTATTCTAAATAGGTGTGCTACCATAATTATCATCCTAATAACAGGGGTTCCTATATTCTAGCAGAAGGCTATACTCAAGAACTGTTAGGGGAGTACAGGAATCAAGTAGGATACAATTGTTCAAAATAGAACATATAGGAGGAAGATGAATCATAGTCAATTGTGGATGAGATCCTATATTCTAGTCCTAGGTACAGGCTTGTTCGGTTCAGTAACATAACTGAGACAATATGCTCTTGACCTGCATGGGCCACCACAAAAATATGTCATGCCCCAGTCCCAAAAATACGTAGGACTAGGACACGTAAGCATGCCAGCCGCATGGATATGGCAACTCCAATATATGGAAACCAAATCCACACGTACGCTGTAATATGAATATCAATCCACAAGTGGTATAAACATATGTCACAAGTCACAGGGTATAATCTAGATCTCATCCACGAAAATCAAATATGAATAAAGTAACCAATGTCTATGAAACTAGATCTCAATAAGAAGTATCTAAGGATGATAGTTGGATGGAAACAAATCCACTACCAACTCAAATGGAAAAGTAAATACAATATGAGTACAACACAATCAAGCCCAATGTAAGTATACCAGCTATCGATCACGGCTCAAAGAGAAGACATCCACGAAGCCTCTATAACCATCCAAATCTGCGCTCCTGCAAAGACTCAAGAACGGGTACACCTGGCAGCGGACCAGGTCCTCAGAGGGACATAACAAGATACTTAAACACATGCCAATAAAGTACTGAAATAAATATCCAATGGGTCGCCTAACCATCTATGTGAATGCAGTTTGAGAACAACCTTCTAACAAGTGAGCTATCTGGCTGAGAACTGGGATTGGCATGACTCTCTCGGAGAACCAGGGGCCTCAAAGGCATGTCGTCTTTTGAACGGCAGAGGCCCGCCAAGTAGTAAAGGGGTCATCACCGCCCGTATCTCCAGCGGAGCTTCCGGGTTACAGAAGGAAAAGTGTAAAGGAGCTCAAATGTGATACTTGTTGTTCTTCCCACCCCATGCTCTAAGCATGTCACATCCATGACACGATTTGGTTCATAGCCTATTCTTAGTACCCTAGCCCAAATCCTACAACCAAACAAGGACAAGGCTGGACCACCGTACTACAATAGGCTATGTCCCTAGATCTCTAAAAACTGCTAAGTCTACTAGCATGCAAAGTTTCTACCAGCAGTTATTCCTAACGCACAGCCCACACGTACAGGAGGCCAACCCTGCACGCCAGTTCGTAATCTATATGAGACTCACAACTCGTATAACAACTGTGTCACGGCCGATGAACCTAAAGATGCTACATGATGATGGGGTAGTCTCATAAATAAGGTCAATGCAGATACATAAATAAATATATACCGCGACGACACCGTCGCGCGCATTTTATATAACAGTTAAAATATATGAAAAGACAGAAATAAAGATGCATGCAACATATGGAATAAAAATAACAGTACAATGGCAAGGTATACTTGCCTGGCAAGGAAGCTGCAATGTACCAATAACCTGCTCCAAAAGTCACGCAGAATAAATCCAACATCCATGTCTTTTGAAATCTCCCGAGGGGCGCCAATAATCACCTCATCAACATAACGGCAAGCCAAAACGCTCAAGCTTCTCTCGTGAAGATTCATGATAGGACGATGACCCCCCTCGAGAAGAACTGACAGTCTGATCAGTATAAATTCCAACGAGTAAAAAGTCTCCAAGTTCTTGAGTAAGCCGTAATATCTCCACATGTCCAACATGGAACAGATTAAAAGCACCATCTATGTAAACTATGCGAGCATCTGGTCCTGGGCCCTTCCCATTTTAAAATTGCACTATCCGCCGAGATGTGGGCAAAAATAAGAGACACGAGTTTAACTGCCAGAACCAATATCATCAAATTTTGCTCTTGGGCTATCAAATTTTGCTCTTGGGCTACCATGCCCATGGCTGAACTGCCTTTGTAAAGAAGAACGATTATGACTATCAACCATGGACCTCTCCCTCACACAAAGAAGCATGCGACCAACAATGTCTCTGCTTGACACTCCTTCTGTTCGCTTAATCTGCTTGTACCGACCGGCCTTCTTGGCGAGCGCATATGCATCAGTGCCATCTGGGAGTAAGCACGGATCATCCCCATGAATAATGTAATCTATGTCATACTCATTAAATAGCTTGTTCATGAATTCTTCTGTGATAGCATATGGGGCATCAGGAATGACCTCATCCACCCACTTCACAGCACCTACCATTATCATCCTTTCATGGATCGGGGTGAAGGGAGGCCCCTTATTGGCGATGATCTCGTCGTCGCTGACAACGCCGACGACGAGCTCGTCGCCGAGCGCCCTGGCCTGCCGCAGCGCGTTGCAGTGCCCGTAGTGCATCATGTCGAAGCACCCGTCCATGTAGACCCTCACGGGGCCCTTCTTCCTCCTCCTCCACCGCAGCATTCCCGCCGACGGCGAGGAGAGGGGCGACGGCGAGCAGGCCATCTGGAGCGCTAGGACCGACGCCGAGAGGACGATGCTGCTGAGGACGACCTCCGCCAGGAGCCTCGTGCTGCCTTCGTCGAAAGCCATTGCTCGGATCTAGCTAGGGTTAGGGTTTGTTTCTGAATTTTAATGGGAAAGGACTCCCGCCATTGGAGAAAAAGGGAATAAGAACATTTCTTTTTGTTTCTTGAGTTGGAAAGAGTCAGGGGGAGAGAGGGGTTGTCCTTGTTCGTCTCTTGAATGGGGAGGAGATGGATGGAAGAGAGGGAGAGGAGGTTCTGGCATTTGAGCAACGGCTTGTTCAGTCTGCTCCGGCGACGGGAAAGTGGTGGCTCCGGCGGGTGAAGTAGGGAAGAAAGTGAACAGGAGGAGAGATGGGCATGGTCGGCTAGGGGTGGGTTGATTTAGGTTTTTAGGGAAATTTAAGGGAAAAGAGATATTTATATATGTTATGGAGTGGGTTTAACCTAGGAAAATTGACCTTGGTCAACATCCTTTTGGGTTGGGCCTTGGTCTACAATCCTTGGAGTGGGTCTTGGGCTTGCCATGGGGGTGTTGGGGCTTCAAATTACATGGTTTAAAATGCAAGGATGGGGGATTAAAATAAATGGGGCGATGTGCGCGTTGCACATGCTGAAAATTACGGAAAAAATCTACGTGAAGGGAAAAATAGATTTCTTTATGAATTGTCCAATGGTGGAGATACCTAAATGCATTTTTGCATAAAAGTCCCCCAATAATTGAAAAATTGCACAAAGGCGGAAATTGGATTTAATTACTTAAATCGAAACGCGCACGATGTTCCAGAATTAATTAGGAGTACATGGGATTAAATTTAAGCGGGACACAAGTGTCAGGGCGTAGAGGGGACAGTGTAGAATATTAATAAATTTGATATGCACAAGACGGGCAAGATTGTGTCTCCAATTATCGTAGCAACGGTAAGGTACGCTACGTGTTATTTAATTATTGCATAATTAAATAAAAGCCGTGTTCTAATTCCAATTGGGTTCAAACTAGCCCTAATTTTACTATCTAAGCCCAGTAGCCCTAATTTTGGGTGAGGGGGTTTACAATGAATGCGCAATCCCGTCTACTCTCCAGCCTCGGTTCTCTCTCTCAACCTCCTGAATCTAGCATCCGTAGGTAAAGCTGCCATGATCTTCTCTACTAGCGATGATTGTACTTGCAAGTTGGCTAGTGTTTGATCATATCCGGGTAATACAACCTCTATGCCAAGCTCTTACTAGTCCTCCAATAGTGCCATAGGATTTCATCTTAACGCATCAGCTGCTACGTTAGCCTTGCCTGGTTGATAATGCAACTCTATCTCGAAGTCCTTCATCAACTCAAGCCACCATCATTGTCTCATATTCAGCTCCTTTTGTATGAAGAAATACTTTAGGCTTTTGTGGTCTGTATAGACCTCCACTCGTTCCCCATATAAGTAATGTCTCCATAGCTTCAAGGCAAAAATAACAACTGCAAGTTCCAAGTCATGAGTTGGATAATTCTTCTCAAGTACTCTCAACTGTCTAGATGCATACGCAATTAACTTTCCATATTATATCAATATGCATGCCAATTCTTTCTCTGATGTGTCATTGTAGATCACATAGCCTCTTGATCCTGATAAAATAGTTAACACTGGTGTTGTGGGCAGATGCTTCTTCAACTCCTCAAAAGTGGCTTGATACTCATTCATCCATATAAACTCTAGGTCCTTGCACGTCAACCAAGTCATAGGATCTGATATCCTCGAGAAGTTTTCTATGAACCATCGGTAATAACACGGGAGTCCAAGAAAACTCTTCACCTCCGATGCTGATGTAGGAACGGGCCATGTCTCGACAGCCAAGATTTTCTCCGGATCTACTGAAATATCATCTCCAGTGACGACATGCCTCAGAAATAAGACATTCTCCAAGAAGAACTCACACTTGCTAAAATTTGCATATATGCGTTCTCTCCTTAATGTCTCTAATATAATCCGTAAGTGCTTCTCATGTTCCTCGTGACTCTTCGAATAGACAAGGATGTCATCTTTGAAAAAAATCATGAACTGGTCTAGATACTGATGGAAGACACGGTTCATCAATTCCATAAAGACAGCTGGATCATTGGTCAATCTGAATAGCATGACCATAAACTAGTAGTGTTCATATCTCGTCCTGAAGGCGGTCTTTGGAATGTCCTGCTTTTGCACCTTCACTTGGTAGTATCCCGATCTCAAGTTTATCTTCGAGAACACCTTGGCTCCACTAAGCTGATTAAATAAGTCATAAATGCGTGGCAGAGGGTACTTACTCTTCACAGTCATAATATTCAGGGCTCTGTAATCAATGCACATGTGTACTGACCCATTCTTCTTAGGTACAAATAAATCTGGAGCTCCCCAGGGTGATACACTCGGTCGAATGAAGCCTTTCCCCTCCAACTCCTCTAACTGCGCCCTCAGCTCATCCTTCTCCTTCTTCGCCAATCTATAAACATGCGAAGATATAGTGCTGCTCCTGGGGTCAACTCAATCAAGAATTCCACATCTCTATCTAGAGGTAGCCCTGGATGAAAAGATGTCTTGAAACTCTAAAATGATAGGATGATAAACGACATCATCCAAAGCCATTTGAGCACTATCATGCATCTCAGTGGATCCTCGTGCAAACTCGATCACTGGTTGGCCTGGTACTCTGAAGATAATGCTTCCTCCGTAGCAGTCGAAGAAAGCATGGTATTTGCTCAACTAGTCCATCCTAAAGACAACATCAAAGTTTGGCATGGGAAAGACTAAGAGTCGAGCCTTTATCTTTCTGCCTCGAATCACTACAGAACATGATCTACAAACACTGTTAACAGGTACAACTCTTCCTCCGGTGAGAATTCTAACACAATAAGATAATTGTGTAGTGACAATATTGTATTTGGCAATAAAACTAGAAGATATAAATGAGTGTGCCACCTTCGTATCAAATAATGTCACATCAAAAAAAGTAGCAACAAGGGTAATACCTGCTATAACATCAATCTCATGCTCTGTATTATCTATCTCCATAGCAAAAGCCTATCCAATCCTCTGAGGAGGTCCCTGTGGCCTAATCCTCGCAAACTGGTCCTCCTGAGTAGGTAGAGGTGCTCCTTGCTGAAATCCTTACCTGTTGGAGGTCGAGGTGCTCCCACTCCTGGCGCCCCTGGTCTCGACATCTGTCGAGCTGGTCACGGTGTTGGAAGTGTTGGCCTTTGCGTCGGCTGAGGAAGTGCCAAGGTCTGCTGCACCAAACAGTACGTAACTGAATATTATCCTGATTCGCACCCTAAACACTGGCCTATACGAACTCGACAATCTTTTTGAATATGCCCTAACTTCCCACAGTAATGGCCAAGGGTCTTCTCTCAGGGCTGATAGGATCCCGCTCTCTGTGGTTGTTGACTATACTGATGTGCCAAAGGGCGTCTAATGGGTCTGTCCTGAGGTACTCTAATAGGTGCTGCTAGTGCGGGGTATCGTTGCATCTGCTGTGTCTACTTCAAAAGGAGATCCTGGCTTCTCGCTTCCTCCAGAACTGCCATATGGGATATCCTCGACTGCGCACTAGTGAAGCATCAAATGTCTGGGGATAGCCCACGGTAGAATCTTTGGCTCTCTCCAGCTCAGTGGGATCTCGCCAAAATGACTCGTTCGGCTAAACTCTGTGTCATACTCATCCACCGTAATGTTCCCTTGCTTAAGGTAAATGAACTGCTCATAGAGGACATTATGAACATTGGCAGGAAAGAACCTCTCATTAAAGAGTTCGTAGAACTCCTCCCGCGTTTGTTCGAAGCCATATTGCCTCTGCTTGGCATTCCACCAGTGGTGAGAGTTGTCCTCAAGTAGAAGGTCTAATAATGTCCTCCATAGGTCCTCTGGTAACTGTGATGCCTTTAGTAACTTTTTGGTGCTAATGAGCCACTCGGAGACTTCTAGCGGAGTCTCCGTGCCTCTGAAGTGCTTTGGGTTCATCTGAGTGAAACCCTTGACACTGCCCTCATAAGGTCATGGCGTTGGGGCTCGTACTGCTACAAGGACTGGTGGTGGGGGAGGTGGCTTGTTCAGTATAGCTATAAGAGCTTGTCTCAGCAACTCATTCTGCTGCCACTGAGTCTGCATCATGGCCTGCATGAACTGGATCGAGGTAACATTCCCGTCAGGCTGCGGGAACTATGAAGGTGGCACAAAGGGTATCTACGAGGCAAACTGAGGCAAAAATTAGGCTTGCAGTGGTGGCATACTTCCATATTAGGGATTTATATTCTGCTGTGCTTGTTTCCCCACAGGAGGCCCTGAGGTCTGAGGGTCTTGTTGAACCGATGGTGGTGTCTAGCCTGCCTGCAATGATTGTCCTAGTTGGAGTGGTGTAGTCGGGGACATCATTGATGAAGGCAGATCTACAGATTCTTCTTGAGTCGTTGAGTCGCCTGCAGTGGTGGCGAGGGTAGCAACACGTCCATTATGAAGATTCATCTTGTTGAGCACGAAGATAAGGACAACGTTAGAATAGATTCAAGGTAGATTCAAGTCAAGCAATTACACGAGAGTTCAAAAATGAAATCAATGAAAGTGATTTAAGTAAGTGTATGAGATCCTATACTCTAATCATATTCGTAGGCTTGCTCAATACAGTAATGTAACTGAAGCAATATATTTTAGACATGCACGTGCCACCACAAAAATATATCATGCCCCAGTCCCAAAATACGTAGGACTAGGAATACGTAGCATGCCAACTGTATGTATATAGCAACTCAATATATGGAAACTATAACACATGCATGCGTTTTATTATGAATAATAATTCACAAGTGGTATATATTGTCACAAGTCACATGCAACAAATCTCATCCACAGAACAAGTCAACAAATAAAGAAATAAACTAAGTCAAATAGATCATAATGATCAAGTCTGAATAATCCAAAATGATAGTCGGGTGGAGACAAATCCAATACCAATGACTATATCAAAACTAAAATGACAGAAAAGGATGGAACTCCAGCTAAAAGATCCATCAGCGATGAAGTAATCACGGGCATAACGGCTTTCGATCGTAATAGGCATGTAGTATATATAAGGGGTCATAACGTCTTGCGTCTTCGGCGGAGCTTACGGGTAATTATAGAAAAAGTGTAAAGGAGTCACATACGCTTACTCATTATTTTTCCCTCCCAATGCAACTAATTGTGTCATATCCACAACATGCAAATACCTCTACTAAGTCCTAAGTCTGCTAAACATGATATTACTATTAGTAGTTATTCTTTATCCGTCGCACGACCTATACGCACAAGTAGCCAGTCGATTATGCAAGTTTGTGTCCTACATGAGACTCATAACTCGTGTAACACATGTGTCACGGCCAGATGAAACATAATGATGTCACAAAATTATGTGGTGGTCTCGTAAAATTAGGTCAATATGCATAATAAAAGTAAGAGACAAAAGATGACACAACCGTTATTGCACCCAAGTCTTTCTTGGACGCGCAATTTTATATAGCAAAATAAATAAAGATAAATAACAAAAAATAAATACGCAGTAAAGGAATGTAACTAACAGTATTGTGGTAAGATATACTTGTCTGGCAAGCAATCAATGCAGTGTAGACGTCCAAACGATAAGCACAAGGAAGCGGAAGGTAGGGACTCTGAATGATCATCTCCGGATGCTAAAATAAATATCACCAACATCTCCAGAATTAGCAAGATAGTCAAAAAATACTACCCTTTCGTCCAATTTGGACACATGGATAAAAAGGTAATTTTTGGACCAAAGTGTGGTCCACTTGTGGGCCACTTTGCATCAAAAAATGTGTCAGGCGTAAAGGTCTCTAAATGGGACAAATTATTGGTCAAACAAATTTTAATCGACGATACGAACTCAATGGTATATTCAGTTTTAGATTCCAGTGAGTCGTTCAAAAAATTGTTCGTCAAGTCGAACCGTGGGGCCCGCAAAACGGTAATCCGGTCACTATCTCAAAATTGGACGAAACTCAGGTCACAGGATAGGTCAAACGTTGCGAGTCCAGCGGCACAAGTTTTGTTGTGATCCGACGAGCGTATATAAACTAACAAGATAATTTAAAAAATACCAATACGGGAGACTTTCAACTAATATGGGTTAATTTTGGCATACACACACGTCCAACTCAACTTTCGCGAAAGCCCACATGTCCGAAAATACCATACGTGTATTTCGATACAACTGGTATGTGATAAAGTGGTCCGGTTTGTCAGAACGTACTCCGTATCGCAGGTTTTTAGTTTCTAAAAATATGGGTTTTTGTCAAATTTTGATAGGTTTTATAAATGACAAGATTTAGATAGAGTCTAAAAATCTTGCATGGTTTGGAAAAAAACTGTGGGCAAAGTATGGTAGTTGGACAGTTTCTGTCGTGTACGAAAATAAAGTTTTTTCAAGTTTTGGACTCGATTTTTCTAGCAGATTTTCATGAAACTAAATGATGTAAGTTACATATTCATAAACTAGGTAAAGTAGGCTTTACTACTGATCCAGAAAATTAGATTTTTGTTTTGTGCAAGAAGTTATGTGGATGCAAAGTTGGGTACCTGAGGGGGGTCATTGTCGCGCACGCGCGAGTCAGGGTGCAGGCGACCGTTCCGGTGTTACGACGGCGTCCAGTGGTCGGGGTCGGCGCTGGAGCAGGAGAAGGGCTAGGGTTTAGAGTTTGAAGGGATTAGCTAGGGTTAGGGTTAGGTTTTGTTGTGTGTGTGTGTATATATATATATATATATATATATAAGGGGGAGATGGTCACGGGTCAGCTGAAGGGGGTCGGGTAGCATTAGGAGTGAGCTCGGGTTTTATATTAGGATTAGTTTAGGGATTTATAATATTAGTTATTATTATTTATATTATCTATCTTAATTGTCTTAGAAAAACTCTAAGAAATTATGGGGATGCCCAAAAATTCTAAGAAATTACCCTCGGATTTTTTTTGATCTATACAATTTATTTATGATTTTTATTATTATATTATATATATATATATATATATATATATATATATATATATATATATATATATAATTTGAGGGGTTTTACAGTAGTCTCTAATAAGATCATAATCTTTGTTAATATCGTTCAATTTTGATCTTGCTACAAATTCTAGAGAATCCATCCATAATTAAAGTTAGTTCCAACCAATAATTATCAATTTTATTTTTACAGATAAAAGTCTCTCAATACCTAAAAGATCTAGTATTCTGCCAAGACTTATCTACTAAAAGTACTTGCATCAAATATCTCCAAATTTTTAGCCAAATGTAAAGTCATTATCAATTAATTCCCAAGGTTAATCTCAATTCATAGCAAGATTATCACCATGCAAAATCATATATCCATCTCGCTCGTTAATTTTCGTCTACTAATAAGAAATCTTGAACCATAAAAACTTAATTTACTCCATGAGACAAAATCAAATACAATCTTATTTCTTCCACCATAAGAAATCAATCAAATTTCTAAGAACCAAATAATCTCCTAAATTTATCTTCTAATTGCCACAATCTTACTTCTATTCTTATCATAATTTACCTAGGCAAACTCTTCTAAAGGTCGTCCTATCGATCCCTAATGCTTACTGTTGGGACGTCTGTCTAACTACTAAGGCTAGCTAACTAATCATCCATACTTAAATATCCTGATAACTCAACCTAAAGGACAACTAAAAATTATTGCACCCCATCTCATATCCTAAGGTCAAATTTTTACCCAACAATTCTAAGAAACTCTACTCAAACTAGGGAAAACACTTCTAACTCAAAATAACTAATGAACCACTAAGACCAGTCCGCTAACATAAGAACATCATCATAATCCAAGGGTCAAAGTCTATCTAACAAAGTCATTTCTGGGTTTACTACGTACAACAATCATCCACGACTATATCATAATCGATAAAATCAATCCAAGTAACTCTTATAGTCCAAATCTTAAATCCATACGATCAATTTCACCAATCCCAAATCATAAATCTCAATCACCAATCGCAAGTCGTAAATCTCAATTTGCCTTATTCTATAATACATCAATCATAACTTACTCCCAAGTTTTAATCCAACTTGAACTCAATTTCTATGCATCCAATTTACTTGTATAGTCAAAAATTAACTTAAAAATCAATCAACATGTCAAGGCATTCTCGTAGACACTAAATGTTTCAATCTTCACAAAAATATTACAGCTAAATTAGAGGTCGACTAATTTTTCTTTTTCCTAATCCATCAATCTCGTCACCCCCGAATTTATTAATTTAATTACAAGGAATTTCAATATTCGTTAAGCCGAGTTCAACTCATATCCATTCATGTCATGCTCAGGGTTACTTAACCAAGTCATAGGAAAGTTCAATACTATCATTCAATCCATCTATAGTACATATAGATAGAATCCAGCAAGACAATATAATTCAACGATTTAATATGCTATACAATCATTGTTCGCTCGGCTATAATATCCATGAGTCAATATATGTCGATCTTTGATATACCTAAATCACATCAATTATATGCATAACCCAGAAAATATCCATTTTCTAAATTCAAATTTGTTTCAACTAATAATATTTGTCAAACTAGATATAAGATCAACTTATTCCATACTTAAATATCAAATCAGCTTAGACTATCTTAGGTTATTGAGCAATAACATTCTTAAATCCTTAAGAATATACTCATATGCCCAAATAAACTTCCAATTGCACCAAAAATTTTCTTCTACTCAACTTATAGCTCAATTCAATCGATAACTTAATACATATTCTATAATAATTTCTAAGCCAAGCCATATATTTCATAATTTTAAATTCTCATCCAATACTATCTTAATTTTCTAAAAACCATTATTGATCATCTGAACCGATTCAACAAGGGACATTCGAAATCTTATCTAACCAGACATAACTCTAAACTAAGACTTCATACTACCCTTATCCATTACTAATAGACTCATCGATATCAAACTCCCAAATCAAGAATACGCCCCTAGGGATAATCAATACACCACTTAGCTAGCTAAGCCACTAGCACAAAAATATCCCTTCTCCACACACTGAGTCGGCATCCCTTTCGGACAATCCTTACCACGATGGTCCCAACGACCACAAACATAACATCTACTTCACTACCACTCGACAATCACTTGAACAACTTAACTCATTTTTATTTGTTGAAGTTTTGGCACAGTTCTTTCAATACTTACAACATACAGTAGTACCTCTACTGATATCCTTTTGATCATCCAACATCCAATTTATTATTTCCAAACATCATGCTCGTGCAATCAACTCAAACTATTTATTGCTGCTATTCAAAGTCTTCACTAATCAAAAAAATACCCACATGAAATCATAACATATATCAAGACTTATTATATGAGACTCTAAATAGAACATCAAGGAGGGTCAAAAGACTTTCGGATCATAGAAGCAACTTAGAGTTAAAAAGAATCAATTGAGGGTCCAAGTAAAGTCATGCTCTGATACCATTACGGCATACCTCGATTATGTAGATCTAAAAGTCTTCATTGAACATGATGTTATACAAGTCTAAATTATACATGTAAAAGGCAAGAACAAATATGGTCTATAAAATATCTCAAAAATAAAGTTATTACAGCAGAAATAAGCAAAAAAAAGTTAATAAACACGTGATATATGAAAATAATTTTCTATATTGATAATTTGCAACGGAATACAACAACTCTTAGGCTAAAAGAACAACATGATTAAAACACAGAAGATTTTATTACAATGAACAATATCACGAGGCTTAAAACTCATAAAACTAATACAATCAACATTGTTCCATACATTATGTCCTTTATATACAAAAGAATAACATTTTCTAGCCGAACAACTTTAAGTTACCAAATGAGCTCCAATACTTTAGAACGTCTAAGTAACTCCCACACCTGTGGAGGAGAGGGTCAGTACATTGGAGAATGCACTTGTGAGCGGTCTTTCGCCAACTCTCTCTCTCTCTCTCTCACACACACACACACACACACATATGAACATAAAAGTGTCTCTTCACACATGAATCTTACCCAAGGCTGAATCCTTTACTGCAAACAATGTTATCATTTATAATATACAAATGTGTCATAAGTGTGTCCCAGTATCAATTATTAGCCTTCATAAAAATATATAAATATGTAACAATTCCTTCCCTGCATACAACTTGTTAAGCCAGCAAGCAGATGATATTAACATACAACCTCACTTATGGTGGTCACTGGTGACACACCATCTTAGACTACATCTAGTAAGACCATGATCTATTCAGTCCAGGCATCTAGCCACACTAAAGGTCTAGTAATACACTGTGCTAGTATGTCAGCACAATTATCCCTTTTCTCCTAGGACAAGTCGGTCCCAGTGTTCCGACGACCATTTTCGAATAAAATATTATACACAAGTTGTCCATGACCATGCATGCATTATATGACTTGGCTGTTAAATATATTACATTCATGATAAAATAAAACTTTAAATAACTATGTAATAAATTCTCTTTGCTATTACCACATTCCTCGAGACATTGCTCGTACTTCTATTCTTCCACTTTAGGAATTTCTACCTTGGCGACTCAATGATCCCAAACCTTTTTTACATTTCTATCTATGAAACAACAATACAATAATCCATAAGATAACATAGCAACAACATTATATTCCACAGATAACATAACAACAACAGTATATTCCATATTTCTATAATAACAGTTCAAAATTTTATGTTTCAATATAGCAAGTTAACAACAATATTATTACTCTAATTTTTCTTGATTCTTTTTTTTACTTAGCATTAACAATCTCATGGCATAAAGAAACAAAGCCTAGTAACATCTTTTTATTTAAGTGTGAAGGTAAATGAGAGAGAGATAAAAACTACCTCTCGTTTGATGAATCGACTTTTGTCCCAACCATGAAGACTCTGAATGATTTCTCAGCATAAATCCAAGTCCAACCAGGCCCTTCGAGCAAACAAACCAGCATAATGCATTTTGTGAAGTGGAGAATTACAATATATATTAAAATAAATTTATCTAATCCTAATCATAACCCTAAATTTTTCCCAACTCATCCTCTCTCATCTTCTCCATTTCTTCTTTCGGCATGATTGAGCAGAGCAACCATAATTCCCTAACCCTCAGTTTACCAACTTCTAAGAATGGATTCTTGGGTTTTTGAATCTTACCTCCCTTCTCTAAGGGGGTGTTTTGTACGCGGTAAATTTTTTTTTATTTCAGGAAAAATTTAGCGTGGGAATCTATTACCATGTTTGTTTAGGCTATATAAAAAAAAATTCGGGAATTACGAATACCCGGGTAAATAATTTACCTACGAAACATGGGAATTCTATCTATTAAGAATATGTAGGTATATTTATTTTGTCGGGCAATTTTTTTTATTTTTTATCTTTTTTTTTTCTTTTGATATTTTTTTCCTTTTTTCATTTTTTGTCGTTTTTTGATCTTTTTGGTCATTTTTGTAGTTTTTGATCTTTTTAGTCAATTTTTATCGTTTTTAGTCTTTTTATCGTTTTTAGTCAAATTTTTTTCCGACCGTCCGATCTTCTCGACTGAGGTTAGAAACCTAAATCTTATTCTAATTATACTTCTTATTATAGTTTTTCTTGATATTCCCTTTTATAATCAAGATACTTCTTTTCTAGGGTTATGTTCATCTTTTTGAATTAGGTTTGATTTAGTTATTTGATAATAGCCTCTGATTCACTCATACAAGTGTGCTTCACTCTTCAGCCAGTATTTCATCTTTACTTCTCATCAGTGGTAGTAGAGGGAATTCATATCATTGCCAGCTAAGAGGTTGTTAGCTTCATTGGCAGCTCAGCAACTAGTTAGCATCATGGCCAGCTCAGCAAGGGAATGAACCAATTAGCTTCCAGGGTGCCACATCATTGACACCTCACTCGAGTATCAGAACACCTATAAATAGGAGTCTATAGCAGAGAAGAGTATCGGAGTATTAGTATTTCCATTTCTGCATTTTACCTTTGTATTGTCATTTGAATTTGTATTTTTTTTGTTCTTTCCAAATTCTGAATAAACAAACCCTAGTTCATCTCCAATTGCTGCTATTTCTCTTCAAATTTGCCTCTGTTGAAGTGCATGCATAGCTAATTTTAGTAGATCATATGTGAATCAAGGCCCTGGAGCTCTAGATCACACCATTATTTCATCAGGAATTGCATGAACTTTGATACTTGTTAGTACATCTAGGGTTTTTGATTTGTAATTTTGGCGTTCTAGTTCTAGATTGGAAAGGAAGAAGAGAGTGGTAATGTGGTAAGCACTAATTTTTCTCATCATCATCATCCTTGTAGAGTCTATCATTTTCCTCTGCTCTCCCATGTTGAGGTATCCAAAGACATATCAGCCTTCTTTGATATTCTCCGCCAGTTCTATTCAGCAATGGGAACTAGGTTCATGTATGTTTATAATTTAATTTGCATACAAGTTCTTTCTTCTTCTTGAATCTAACTATTTAGAGCAAATATATGTTTACTAATGTATATATTTATATTCTCTTCTAATTGAAATGAATTGTTCCTCTGATTAGAGGCAAGGAGTTGAACTTGCATCAACTGTATGTTTAAGTCGCTCAAAGAAGAGGCTTGAAAAAGGTGGCAATGTTATATATGATATGTTGATCATGGTGACTTATATTTACTTAATACATGTAAGTAGCGTTTCTTTTATGGAATGGTTTTTCTTTTCTTCTTTTATTTTGGCAGACAAGACTCCTCTAAGCAAGAATGACCCGTGCCCTTATCGTTCTCGTTCTTGTTCTTGTTCTTGTTCTTCTTCTTGAGGTGATTCTACAAAGAGAAGAAAAGTGACCATTCCCCTAAGATCTGGTATATGAGGTGTGCTTTTCTATATTGTGTCTCCTTATTCTTAATGGCCAGGGCCGGCCATGTGTTTATGGGATCCTAGACGAAGTTTTAAAATGGACCCCCATATATAATATTAAAAAAAATTAAAAAAATGATGCCATCAAGAATTGAACCTTGATCATCTTCTATACAAGTGTAACATAGTAACAATTACACCACAATTATTTTGTGTTAAGAGAGACACATTGTATATACTAATTCTATTTTGGATACAAGATTATTAGTATATATATATATATGTATATATATATATATATATGTATATATATATATATATATATATATATATATATATATATATATATGTATATATATATATATATATATATATATATATATATATATATGTATATATATATATATACATATATATATATATTTAAATTAAAAAAATTTGGGCACTCCCGGTTCGTGGGCCCTGGACGGTTGCACTGGCTGCCCTGGGCCGGCCCTGTTAATGGCAAAGAAATTATAAATCAAGTTTCGGTATAGAAATTAATAAATATAAATAGATTTTCTTATCATCAAGCTATTTGTTGACTATTCTATTCATTAGAAGTCTGGAACTTCTATTCAGTGTAAGTGATATGTTGTAGTTTGAAATTTGATTGTGTTCTTTATAATGGAGCAATAAAACATCATATGCTCAAGGAAGCAAGACTCTTTCTAATAGTCTGGGCCTCCAAGTTGTAGATACAGAGAGAAAATAATTGATTGATTTACTTCCAAGAGAGGGGGTACATATATATAGGAGGAGACTAGCATCCTCCTTATTTTTGATCTGATGTGGGACTAAATAAGTTCTCCCATAACTCAACACTCCCCCTGCAAGATGGGCGATAGATATCAATCATCTCCATATTGTTACAAAAGTTATCATACTCTCTAGGACCTAAACCTTTAGTTAAACAATCAACTAACTACTCCTCTGATTTCACAAAGCTCAAAGTCAAAACTTTTCTATTCAGCTGCTCCTTGATGAAGAACCGATCAATCTCCACATGTTTGGTACGATCATGCTGAACTGGATTATTTGCAATATCAATTGCTAATTTGTTGTCACACCAAAGTTGTAAGGAGTCTCTTCTAAACAAACGCATCTCAGCCAACAAGCTCTTCACCCATATTATCTCGCACAGGCTAACTGCCATAGCCCTGTACTCGGCCTCAGCTGTAGACCTAGCCACTATATCTTACTTCTTGCTGTTCGAAGACACAAGATTGACTCCAACAAAAGATACAGTAACCTGTAGTGGACCTGCAATCGTCCTTACAACCCGACCAATCGGCATCACAGTAGCCTTCAACTCTCAGATGTCCAGAATTTCTGAACCATAACCCCTTTACTGGGCTTCCTTTAATATACCTGAGAATTATGTGAACTGTCTCCATATGCTGCTCTCTAGAATCATGCATATATCTACTCACCACACTCACAACATAAGTAATATCAGGTCTCGTATGACATAGATATATGAGCCGACCAACTAATCTTTGATATTGCTCCTTACTCACCGGATTACCACCCCCAGCACACTTGTGATTCTGCTCGATAGGAGTAGAGCAACCCTGCAACCCAGCATTCCTGTCTCTGAAAAAAGGTCCAGTGCGTACTTTTGCTGAGAAAGTACTATACCCTTTCGTGACCTTGTAATTTCAATTCTGAGGAAGTACTTCAACTATCCCAGATCCTTAACTTCAAATTCATCTCCAAGCATTTTTTCAGCCGTATGATCTCCTCAGTATCGTCTCCAATAATTATAATATCATCAACATAGACTGCAAGAACAGTGATACGGGTCTTGGAGTGCCTGTCAAATACAGTATGATCTCCATTGTACTGCCTATATCCCATACCATAGACTGCAAGCGTGAATCTATCAAGCTATGCTCTCGGAGACTGCTTTAGTCCATACAAAGACTTCTTCAATTTAAATACCTTCCACGTTGCTTGTGAATTAGCAAAAGCCTGGTGGAATCTCCATATACACCTCTTTCTGGAGATCCCCATACAAAAAGGCATTATTGACATCCAGCTGATGTAGTTGCTAATTAAAGTTGGCAGCATATGACACCAACACTCGTACAGTGCTCATCTTTGCAACTAGAGCAAAGGTCTCGTCATGGTCGATACCATAAGTTTGGATATAGCCTTTAGCAACCAATCTGTCCTTGTACCTGTCAATCTTGCCCTCTGGAATCTGCTTACCAGTATAAATCCATTAACATCCAACAACACGCTTCCCAACTGGTAGTGGTACCAGCTCATATAAGTCGCTCTTCTTTAAGGTCTAAAGTTCCTTCTGCATGGCACTCAACCACCTAGGATCTTGCTTAGCTACTTGCCAGTTGTTAAGTACAAGCACTAAATCTAATGATGTAAGAAAGGACTTATATGCAGGTAGAGTGGATGCATATGAAATATAATGTGCAATGTCAGTATCCCAACTGCCAAACTTAGCTAGAGATTTTCTAGCATTGACTCTAGAAGTTCTACGAAGCAAGACAGGAGGATTAGAAGTATCAGGAGAGGAATAGTTACCACGTGACTCATATGGAATGGCCGAAGAAGGTCCTGGAGAAGAGGGACTTGGGACATCAGCATTTGTGGGTACTAGCATAGGGACATCAAGAGGAAGCTTATGTTGCTCCTGTTGCTGCTGCTCATGTTGCTCTTGCGGTTGCTGCTCATGCTCCCTGTATACTCTCAGCTCCCCCTGACTGTCGGCTCCCCTTGAGGCACCATCACTCCTCGGTAACTCAAAAGGACATAAAATTATACTAACCACGATTCCACTCTCATTCTCCCTCTCTACTAGCATCAGTAGAGCCATCCTCGAACAAGGAACTTAACTTCGTCTTCTCCCATAAAATGGTTCAAACTCTCGGAAGGTCATGTCCATACTGACAAACAACCTTCTTTCAGTGGGACACCAACATTTATATCCTTTCTGACTTGGTGAGTAGTCCATAAAGATACATTTAACTACTTGTGGATCCAGCTTGCTCACCATCATTCTGTGATCTCGTACAAAATATGTACAGCCAAACACTCTGGGAGGAACAATAAAAATATTAGATCCAGGTCATACGCGATTAGAAATCAATGACGGTAACAAACCATCTGAATTCACTGATAGAAGTAGTAGGACACGGTCCCCAAACATCAGAATGAACAAGTGCAAATGGCTCAAAACTTCAAAGATCAACCATTTTATAAGTAGAACGTATATGCTTTCCAAGTTCACAAGCATTACAAAATAACATTTTTTGTCTACTTTATTCATTATCTCAGGTTCTAACTTATTCAAACTATCAAAAGATAAATGCCCCAATCTGCAGTGTTGGAGCATTGCTTCTGTCTCTGGACCTCCACTAGTAGTAGCAGCAAGCATTGCAGCCTCCCGGTCTAGGTACCAAAGACCATCACGCCTGATACCAGTCCCAAGCCTCTTTCCTGTGGCCTTCTCCTGGAAAGAACACATATCCCGATAAAAAAGAGCAGTAAAAATTAATTGATCAATGAGAGAGCTAACAGAAAGTAAGTTGACCGAAAATAAAGGAACATGTAATTCAGATGACAAGGTAACAGATGAAGTACAATGGACCAAGCCAGTATCCCTGATGGGTTAGGATATCCCATCAGCAGTCTGAACTGTCTCGGGATGCATATGCTTGCTCGAATAATATAATGCAAACTCACTAGATGCACATGTGATATGCCTAGATGCACCTGAGTCTATGATCCAACCAGTATGAGATTTAGTAGATGCAAGTGCATGAACTGGAATACCTTTGCCCATATGAGCAGCATAACCAGTAAAGTTACCAAGGTAGGTAGTGTTATCCAGATCCTGAGTGGCCAGTCCCTTGCCCTTAGAACTCTCAACCTGAAGCTTGAACTAATGTAGTTCCTTCAGCTCTATCATTTAAGCTTCATCTATTTCAGTAATGGTCTCCTTTGTCACAGATAGGTGAACAACTCTCCAGCCTCCGCGTCCCCTGCCTCCTTGACCTGCACGTCCACCTTTCTGCCCTCTGCCTCCTCAGCCACAACCAAAATTGCGAGGTTGAGGGCAGTTGTAGCTGTGGTGCACTTTTTTCCCATAATTGTAGCACTCTCTGTCATTGCTGCTGGGAACACTAGGAACCACAAATGCAGAATTGACAACTGGTAAGGTCAAAACTTTCATCACCTTCTATCGGATCTCCTCTTGCTCCATCAATGCAACAGCTGCATCCAGGGACAAAAAAGATGGCATATAACATATTGCTGCCCTCCTAGCCTCAAACTGCGGTTTCATACCCTTGAAAAAATGATCCATATGCCTACACTCATGGTACTATTTTCTAAGAAGAATATCTGCCGGATTTTAATTGATAGCAGATCATAGTAGTCCAAGTCCGCCCATAAGCGACATAGCTCCGCTGCATACTGGAGAACTGTCTTCTCCCCTTGTGTGGTAGCAACAATCTTCTCCTTAACTTCCATCATGATCATGACACTCCCAGCTCCAGAGTACATCCCAGCCAATGTCGTCCAGACATCAGCTGTACTGCAGATCGACTCTATCATTCCAGCTATGGATGGAGACACAGAAGTCAGCAGCTAAGAAACCACCAGATAATTAAGGTGACTCCATGTGCACTCAGCACTCGTCTTATCTTTTGGCTCAATGTACTCTCCCTTCACATATTTTTCAAGCCCCTTGGTCCGAAGGTTCAGCAAAACCCTACTAGACCAACTTAGGTAGTTTTTCGTCCCCTTAAGTTTGATGTCATTGGACAGCAACTCTATCTTCTTTATCACCTGCGATGGTTCTGGTACGGGCACGACTGTCCTACTGGATGAGGTCTCCTCTAATTTAGCCTGAAATGCCCTGGCCATCCCCTCCAGTATCTCTTTCAACTCCTGACTAGTCACAGGTGTTCCTATCTCCATAGTTGCATACATGGACAAGATCAAACGCAACTCAAACACGTGTCGTGTGCCTACATGCGATCACAACTTTCTTCATCTATCTGTACACCCCCAAACTCATGCGGAATGAGAAATGTACGATGGATAAAACTTGTCGAAATAAGGGCTAGAAATAAAGATTTATGCAAAACTTTCTAGGAAGTGTCACGCCCCGATCTCCCGCAGACAAATCGGCCGTTCCCGCTAGGCGAGAATCACCCTCGCCAGCGCTCCCGCGGAACGATCGCTTGACCCATCCGGGCATGATGCCGCACAAGCGTGATCCATGCCCGTAGGCCATGGTTTATTGGCTGGCTACAAGAGTTCTAAGATACAGAGTCACACAGATTGTCCGAGTGCAGCGGAGTCATGAACGCATAGGCGATCAGTAACAAGTTCACTGAGTCGACAATATAACAGAAGCATTGAAACACAAGTTGAAGTAAAGCAAGCTCTTTTATTGATAATAACAAGTGTTACAGGTGGTGTATAGCCGAGATTACAAGTCGCTCAAGCCTCTCTCTGAAACAGTAAAAGCGTGCCAAGTGGCTACAATTTTGGAATAATTGTACAGGCGGATATTCAGGCTAGTTCAGGCGATGTTCACAACATTATGTCTTGTATATGTGCTTCCGTTCCAAACGTACCATTGCTTCGGAGTGATCTTCACACCTTAGCACACACGAAGGAGGCATCCGCACCGAACGAGGTTCTCCCGCACCCTGCATACAAACTGGTGGGGAAGCTACTCGCCCGCTCGACAAATCCAAACACGTAATACAGGTTCCGTGCACCAACTATTAAGTTGTCTTTCTAGTTGCCTTAGGATCAGTTTCATGCAAAGATTGAATAGTGTCACGCCCCAGTCCCAAAATACCGAGGGACCAGACGCGTGATAATGGCCAGCAGCACACACCGATGGACAAATCCAATTTAATGAATCCATCGGGGCATTCTTAAGCTGTAATATAAGAATAAGTAGGTCCAATGATACAAGTCATAGTCTATGCTAATCTAATCGAAAATAGATAATCATAGATCAAATGCCAGAATAATGCAAATAGGAATAACTAACAAATATCAATAAAAGTGTCTCGGAGAACAATCCGAGAATAAGTCTGATACATAAATGCAATAGACTGGAAAATAAAGGAACTGGAAATAGAAATAAATGAAAATATAAAGCAATACTCAGGAGAAGTCCTCTGGGGTGATCTCGTCCTCGATGGTCGGTACAGCTCCTGTATCAGCTCCTGTATCTGCGCCTGCTGCGGTCCCGTATACCTCAGGATAGATCTCGTCTGTAAATCCTGGGGACATAATCCGGATCCAGGTCCTCAGGGGACATAGCAAGGTACAAGAAAGCTCATGCCAAAATAAATGCAGTGCAGCAAATAATAAAATAAATAGGGTAAGTATGTAATCATCTGTGTGAAATGCAAGAGAGAACATCAATAGTACTCGGGTTGAAACAACTACAAGCTTTGTGTAGGGGAGCCGGTAGTAGTGGTATCATGAGATGGTCTAGCTCAGCGGGAGACTGAGTAGCCGACATAATATAGTCAACCTGTAGCCTACGGGTCTCTCCAGTAATAGATGGAACAATAAGGGAATACTAAAATAACCAGCTAAGTGATATGCAAGATGAGAGCAGCACTAGAACTCAGGCTGAAGCCACTACAAGCTCTGTGTCGGGGAGCCGGTAGCAGCAGTAATAATGAGTAATGGGCCAAGCTCGGGCTTCAGAGTCTTGTGCCTCACAATAATAGGGGTGTATATATATGATCAGCCTGTAGCCTGTGTGTCTCTCCCCACCCAATGTAATCACACATCTCATGTCCATGATGCCTCATGTCCATGTCATGCACAATCGTATCTAATGCACAAGTCATATAATGTCTAGGAATATAATATTAATGTCAAGTCCTGTATCCTATACAGAATCACCATGAATATCTCAGGAAGATCCTGTCTATAAATAGTGTCAAGTGTCCTAGGTTATAGTGTACTTGATAAGACAAGTACGAGAATGTAAAGGGATCATGAATGTCCATCTCTAGATGACATACACAACATCGCGTATGGTGTTGGCACCCGACTAATAATCGGACGCTAAGTAAGTCACGCGGTCCTAGGTCAAGCATGCACAATGATATAAATCAAGCAAAAGGAAATATACAACAAGAACTGTAAAATTGGCAAGGTATACTTGCCCACTGATATATAAACAAGTCAAGGAAATAAGTAGCAAAGCTGCAGGGTTTGGCAAGGTACACTTGCTTGGGGTCCTGGCTCCAACTGTAGCTCTGATCTCAGTGTGATCTGCAGGTACTTCTCCGGTTGCTGAAATAAGCATCACTATTAGATTCATAAAATATCAAATAGCTAGAAACGCTTGTCCTTGAGTCCAATTTGGACACAAGGACAAAAATTACAGTTTCTGGTCAAGCGGGGTCCACATGTGGGCCGCTTTGCACCGAAAACCGTGTCAGGGTCAAAGGTCTCCAAATCTGTCAAACTTAGTGTCAACAAGTCAGGAACGATGATACGAACCCAACGGAACTATCAGAATTGGATTCCGATGAGCCGATCACAAAATCGCCCGTCAAGTGGAGCCTGTGGGGCCCACGATACACGATTTATCAACATTCTCAAAATCGAACCAAACTTGGGTCACAGGACCAGCGTATTGCTACGAGTCCGATGGCGCAAGTTTCGTCTTAATCCGACGTGTGTACACAAAGTTACAGCGTGTTCCAGAACAGACAGATATGGGGCGGTGCCGGCGGATACGCGTTGATTCCGGTGTGCACGCACATCCAAATCAACTTCTGTGAAGTCCCATACGTCCGTATCAACGATGCGCATATTTCGGTAAAGACCGCGTGTGACCAAGTCGTCCCGTTTGGCAGGGCGCACTCAGTTCCGGGGTAAAATAGGGCATTGATTTTCCTGTTTTTGGATCTCGGTTTGCGATCGCCACAGGACGCGATGCACCGAGCGGGTTGCACGGGCACCGAGAGGGTCATACAGTCTACGAGACGCAACTGACAGAATCGAAAATAGAATCACGAGGGGAGAAAAAATGCTACCTGAACAGGGCTCCGTGAAGACTGATTTCCAGTGTCCGAGTCCTGCTTCATGTCCTGCGTGCTTGTCCGGTGTTGTGTCTGCTGTACTGTTTCGTGTCCGCTGCTCCTAGGGTTTAGGACCGCTGGAGTCTGGCCGTACTGGTCGACGGAGGGTGGCTCGTCGGCTGAGCGGGGTCGTCGGCAAGGCGGAGCGGAGGGGTCTCGCCTGGCCGCTGCTGTGGAGGGGCGCGGGTCAGCTGCTGGGCGGAGCAGCGTCGAGGTCGGCGGAGATCAGGAAGACTGCGGCGAGGTCGCGGGGGTGCGGCGGAGATGGGGGATGAGGGCGGACGCGGACGGCGCGCCGGAGTCGAGGGGATGAGATAGAAGTCGGGTCGGCGACCGTGGACGAAGGGCTGCTGTGAGATGGGCGACTGGGCAGAGGCGGAGAGATCGACGGCGTCGGGGCGTGGTGGGGCGATGTCGTCGGCGGCGCTGGGCAGCGGGTGAGGGCTAGGCGGAGGCGAGGAAGAGAACGGAGGCGGGCTGGCCCGCCACTGCTACGGGGGAGTGGAGGAGAGGGTGGTCGGGAGAGATAGCCGACGCTGGGGCCGAGGGGGTCGGCGTGGACGAGGTTGGGCGGCGCCGGAGAGGGGTCGGCAGAGGGTGGCGGCTTAGGTTTAGGGTTAGGTTAGGATTTAGGGATTTATTTCTTTTATTTTATTTTTTTTTTTTTTATGGAAAAAAACTTAGAAAATTATGTATTTATACATGCAGAAATTGGACTAGGGTTTGACCTAGGATTTGGGCTGGGTCAACGCTCCTTGAGCTTGGCTTCGGCTCCCATGAGGATATCGGGCGTTTGGCACGGGTTTAATTCGGTTTAATTCTACATCGGTTTTCAAGGCTTTATAAATGATTCCGGGGTCCAATAAATTCACAGAAAATTACCCTATGTCCAGTTTTCCATTTTACACAATAAAATATTATTTCCATAATATTTTAATATTAATTAACAGTAATTAAAAATCCTTTAATTACCAAAGGCCTAGGTTTTAATCCCAAAAAAATCCCGAAAAAATCCAGAAAATTATGAAAAACTAAATTAATAATTACTAAAAATCAGGGGGCTTACAATCTACCCAACTTATAAAAATTTTGTCCTCGAAATTAAAATATGGTAGGGTTCTCTCTATCCAATCTCACTTGATTACAGTCTAAAGGATTCCTCTCAAGTGAACATTGTGGTCTCTACCAACTTAGAATTTACCCATCTATCATCTAAGGCTATACATCTAAGAAAGCTATGTCCCAACTTATTTAATCATGTTATTGAATCCTCAAGTCTTTAACACCAAACATATCACCTATGGTATTCCCTTAATCATATATAAAAGGGTCATCAACAATGCGACCGGCCTGTGAGGTATATCTAGTACTATCTATATATCAACTTATACCAAACACGAGGTTTCGTCTTTCCAAAATAAGGAAAGACGAAGATCAATAATAAAGAGTTCAAGGGTGAGGTAATATAATAGAAGTATCAGGATCAAGGCGTTTAATGAATTCAAATAGGATTTGTCAAGACAATTGTGGATTGAAATCCTATTCTGGTAATCCTTTGTTCGCATGCTCGTATTAGTACAGTTATATAACTGACACGATATGCTCAGACATATCTAGAGGGCAAGTATACTAGTCAACTATATAACTCAATCCACGTAAAGTAGTCGTGCAAAGAGCGAACCAAAATGCACTAAGGTTGATCAGACCGTATTACATTGATTCTGAATAGACAATTGTATTAGTGGGGTCGATCAGGCCCCAATAACACATATATCCTGAACAAGCTTGATAAAGAATAGGCTTGCAAAAACTAGGCTATAATATAGCAGCATAAGTCAAGATAGTATATGCAATATAAGTACGCTAGATGAGGATGAAAGGAGGTACAACTTAATTCAAGTTCACAAAGACAAAACAAAATGAGCAATTAACAAAAGACTCTACAATCTCTACGGTTATCAGTTATAAAAACATTCTAGGTTATAAATTATTAGCAAGTTCAAAACTACATAGGTTAAGGCTGAGGTCACGAACCAATAGGCACGAGATAAAACAAATCGATAACAGATAACTACGACAAATTACGCGCATTAGCTACTCCATGGGTCTGTGCGTCTTCCAAAGTCATCGGTGGAGCTTGTTCACGTTCTTGCAGTTGATTCCTCTGCTACTGCTGGGCTTGCTGGAAGAGTGCTGCTTGTGGTGCCAAGGGTGGCCTCGGCTAATTCCCTCCTGGGGCTGGTGGTCTGACTCCTTCAACTCTCGTTTGCGGTGCTTCCAATGCTGGAGAGGCTGGCGTTGGTGCTGGTGGCATTAGCGCTCTTTCTCGACGCTCGGGGCATTCCTTTAATAAATGCTGACTGGATCCACAAGCTAAACATAATTTACTTTTGCGTCTGCACTCGTTCTCAATATGGCCTCGCTTGCGACAATATGGACAGACAGGCAGTACTTGCGGAGGTGCTTCTGGTGGTTGGTGCATGTGAGACTTCTTTGTAACTTCTTCCTGTGGTGCTCCGGCTGGTGCTGATGTGGCTGGTTGATGAATCATCACTGCTTTCTCTCGATGCTGAGAACAGTCCCTAGCAAAGTGTTGACTGGTTCCGCAAATCAAGCATAATCCTAACTTGCGTCTGCATTCTTTTTCAATATGGCCTATCTTGCCACAATAGTAACAAGTAGGAAGGAATGAGGCTCTGGGTGCTGCCCTTGGTGGTGGATTAATCTGTGGTCGCTTTGCAACTCTTTCTTGTTGTGCTTGGTCTGGTGCTGATGCATACGGCCGCTTCTGGCTGGACCCTATCCTTGTGTCGCACTCCATGGGTCTTGCTGTAGTAAGAACATCCTCGTCTAAGGTAGTTGCAGCGGGGCTGATTAACTTCCGTAACTCTGAGCTGAATCTATCGATGAACTTCTCCGCTTGGATCTGCTGAGCTTCTTCCTGAACCTTCTGATGGGCTTGCATCATCGCGTAGAACATTCAAAATATTTGTTGTTCGTCCATAGCCTGCCCTTGTGGAACGGTAGGCATCGGTGGAGCATACTGCGTCGATGGTGGAACGTTATCTTGCTGGATTCTCGAGGTATGCTGAATTGCTTGTTGTGATGATGGACCTTCACTAACTGGTGTTACTTTATCTCCGTTGGTTATCACAGCATCTTGTGGGGTTTCTGGATGAGTCTCGTCGCTGACTTGGGGATTCATTTCTCTGCAACCAAAATTGTCACTACCACATTCCGAAAACAGGGGTATTTTTGATTTTTTATAATATTTAATATTATGGTAGTTATAATTACGTAATTGCATGATAAGTATATTTGATTTAAATAAATATGTGATATATGTAATTATATATATATAATTATATACAGTGTTCGTTTATGTTTGAGCTGGTAGACTTGACCTAGAAGCCACTAGTCGAACACCTGTCCGAAGTATGGGATTATGTGGTTAATTGTTTTATTTTAGAATTAAATTCTTGGAGGTAGTAATTAATTACCGTATTTTATTTAATTATTGCGCATTGCCTTTGCTTCGATAATTGGAGCGCTACCCTAGCTTTTGTCTTCCAACAAATTTCACAATCTTGCCTTAGACATGCCCGCCTTCCATTCTGCTATTTTTGCAACTCATAATTATGCTCTCTGTACCTTATTTCTAGCCGCACAAAAATCATCGCGGATGTTTATTTAATTCCTAAATAAATTCCTATTTTGTATCGTTGTGCGTTCCAATCGAAATTGGAGGCAAATCTTGACCTATTTTTCGTGCGGTCCAAATTAGGGTAATATTCTATTCTGAGTCTTCTTCACTATTGGTATTGATGACCTGACCTAATTTTGGCCCCATGTACTCCTAATTAATTTTAGAACACAACTTACATTTATTTCAAATTAAATTGAGGATACTATTTCGACCGATTCTGAAAATCCCAATTTAATTCCAGTGTCCTGCTAATTGAGCCCATACCAAATATACAGCGCCCCCTGACCCTACAAAATACCACACACCGAATCGCCCGCCAAATTTTCGTCATTTTATGTGTCTGTGTAAATACCCAAATTTAAGGGGGCTAATTTGCAAATTTGCATTTTTGTGTCAACACCCCATTTGTTTAAACAATGAAGGAATCCCTAATATTTTAACTAAACCTCACCCTCATTCCCACATGAAATTCTCCATGACCAATCTGGACCACACATTTAATGGGCCAATCCTAACCCTTGATTTCACACACTCTCTCTCTCCCTATTTAATGTCATGTCACATCAACCCTAATCCCCAAAACAAGCCCCCACATTCTCCCTCACCCCAACCGTAGCCCTCATCCCATTTTTCTCCATTTCTTCTTCTTTCTTCTTCTCTTTCCTTTCTTCTTCTTCTTCTTCTTCTTTTTATTTTAAATTCAAAAGAAGAAGGGGGAAATACTGTTCACCCCCGCCACATACAACTCCGGCGGCCCGTAGCAGCTTTCCGGCGGCCCTCTCTGCTCCGGCGGCCCGCTGGCAGCAGCTCCCTCTGCTGTGAGCATCCCCCTCCGACTCTAGCTCGGCCGACCGAGCGTTCGGCAACCCCAGGCGAGCTCCACCCGACTCCCCTCCCTGCTGTGTACCCCGGCGGCCCGCTGCTCCCAATCACCACCACCACCACCATCAAGTCCGGCCACTCCCTGCTGTGTCTTCCTCCCACCATCAGCCGACCTCCGGCAGACCGTACTCCGGCGGCCAGCAAGCCCAGCCCCCCGCTGTGAGCCTCTCTATCCCTTCTTCATGTTTATATACTAATATATGTATAGTATATATATTTAATATATGTATATGTATAGCATTTATTTAATTAATGTTTAATACGCATATATGTATAGTATATAAATACATTGGTAATATATGTATTTAAAATATGTATATGTATATTATTTATTTTATTAATAATTAATTGTATGAGTATAGTATGTATTTAAATAAATTGTATAATTATAGTATGTATAATTAATTGTATAAGTATAGTAGGTGTTAAATTAATTGTATGAGTATAGTATGTATTTAAATAAATTGTATAATTATAGTATGTATAATTAATTGTATAAGTGTGTATTTAATTAATGCATATGTATATGTATGTATATTGAGTATTTTTATATAACATATAAATTAATTCCATGTATGTATTCATATATATGTATACATGTCTATTCTTAAATATAGTTATGAATAAATGTGTTATGTATATTTATATATGTATCCCTACTAGATGACCCTAGTTGACTAGTGCCCTGCCTGGCATGGCCCTGAGGCCAATGTTTTTGCTTGTGTGTTTAGTATAGCTTCTGATGCAAATATTATATTGTGATATGTCTATAGGACTGTTGGTTCACCAGGGGATACTCTGGAACAGGACATCAATAATTACCAGCTAAGGACCCAAGGCAAGTACATTCTCTGATAATTTCCAATTGTTGATAATTTCTATAAGTTCAATAATCTAAAAATGTTACATCTGAATCCTTAACACTGTGCTACACGGACTAGTATAGCTTGGATCTACAGTCATGAGATGTTACATTGATTATCGTATTGACATTGTACACGACATGTATATTAGACATCGTACATGATAGATTGGACTTGCTCGTGTATCGTGACGTGTCATGGTTGGATCCACAGTACTAGTTGGGGCGGGGAAGTAGTTAGTAAGAAATATGATCATAACCTCTTATTGCAGTGTAGAACAATGTAAGTGTTAATCATGCTCTTCACATATGATTAGCCAGGCCCTATAGCTATCGTACATGTTCCCAAGCCGATCACATTTCGAAACTACTATTTCAAACACTTAGAATAGATTACAGTTCCCTATTTTAAATTATATACTACATCACTCGTATATGATACTGTACCATTATTCTTTTCATTTTCATACATGCACTGACTGTACCATATTGCCTATTGCCTGTCTCTTTACATTGCCTGCCTCTCTTTTATTGCCATTGCATTTATTTCACTGTCTTCTCAGTATCTAACATCAACTGTTTATTGCTTTATAGTCCTTATCAATTTAATGGAACTGTTATTTGAGATTTGTACTTTGCTCCTTCCTGACTGGAAATATTTTTCCAGACTATGCCTTAGAGGACCGTTGTCCGACACTTTATGGACCATATGGTAAGTAGCTGCAACTTGGGCTTGATAGTTTAGTTGTGATTTTGGGAGATCTAGCCAGAATCACTAATCTTCTAGTTAGTTCTTTTAGCAGACTATTTGGTACCGGATTTGTCTCCGGCATTTTTGATGAGACTTGGATATTTGTTGAGTTAGATTATTACTTTTTGACTTGTGTTGTATTTAATTTTGTTCGATATCTTATCGTGCTGTAGTCCTGTGATTGAGTATGTGTTCATTTTATTTGTGTCATCCATGCCTCCTTATGGAGATTGGATGCTTGTGTGAGATTGGCTAGATAGTATCAAGACCTTGACAGCGTTCTACCGCCGATGCTGCGGCGTAGGCTGGACGTACCCACGCACTCGTACCCCAATTTCGGGTGCGGGTCGTGACAAAAATAAACTATAAGGGCGCTCAGGAATCAAGGCAGGATACGAGTCAAGAAATTAATTTGAATCCGATATAGATATCAAGAACGTTTCAAGCAAGTGGATGAGATTCAAAAACTTATCCTATTCTTATTGCAGGCTTGCTCGGTCCCTAAGTTAAAACCGAACAATTTAGTCGTTGACCTGCATGGGCCACCACAAAAACTATGTCACGCCCCAGTCCCAAAATACCGAGGGACCAAACGCGTGATAATGGCCAGCAGCACACACCGATAGACAAATCCAATTTAATGGATCCATCGGGGCATTCTTAAGCTGTAATATAAGAATAAGTAGGTCCAATGATACAAGTCACAGTCTATGCTAATCTCATCCAAAATAGATAATCACAGATCAAATGCCAGAATAATGCAAATAGGAATAACTAACAAATCTCAATAAAAGTATCTCGGAGAACAATCCGAGAACAAGTCTGATACATAAATGCAATAGACTGGAAAATAAAGGAACTGAAAATAGAAATAAATGAAAATATAAAGCAATACTCAGGAGAAGTCCTCTGGGGTGATCTCGTCCTCGATGGTCGGTACAGCTCCTGTATCAGCTCCTGTATCTGCGCCTGCTGCGGTCCCGTATACCTCGGGATAGATCTCGTCTGTAAATCCTGGGGACATAATCCGGATCCAGGTCCTCAGGGGACATAGCAAGGTACAAGAAAGCTCATGCCAAAATAAATGCAGTGCAGCAAATAATGAAATAAATAAGGTAATTATGTAATCATCTGTGTGAAATGCAAGAGAGAACATCAATAGTACTCAGGTTGAAACAACTACAAGCTTTGTGTAGGGGAGCCGGTAGTAGTGGTATCATGAGATGGTCTAGCTCAGCGGGAGACTGAGTAGCCGACATAATATAGTCAACCTGTAGCCTGCGGGTCTCTCCAGCAATAGATGGAACAATAAGGGAATACTAAAATAACCAGCTAAGTGATATGCAAGATGAGAGCAGCACTAGAACTCAGGCTGAAGCCACTACAAGCTCTGTGTCGGGGAGCCGGTAGCAGCAGTAATAATGAGTAATGGGCCAAGCTCGGGCTTCAGAGTCTTGTGCCTCACAATAATAGGGGTGTATATATATGATCAGCCTGTAGCCTGTGTGTCTCTCCCCACCCAATGTAATCACACATCTCATGTCCATGATGCCTCATGTCCATGTCATGCACAATCGTATCTAATGCACAAGTCATATAATGTCTAGGAATATAATATTAATGTCAAGTCCTGTATCCTATACAGAATCACCATGAATATCTCAGGAAGATCCTGTCTATAAATAGTGTCAAGTGTCCTAGGTTATAGTGTACTTGATAAGACAAGTACGAGAATGTAAAGGGGTCACGAATGTCCATCTCTAGATGACATACACAACATCGCGTACGGTGTTGGCACCCGACTAATAATCGGACGCTAAGTAAGTCACGCGGTCCTAGGTCAAGCATGCACAATGATATAAATCAAGCAAAAGGAAATATACAACAAGAACTGTAAAATTGGCAAGGTATACTTGCCCACTGATATATAAACAAGTCAAGGAAATAAGTAGCAAAGCTGCAGGGTTTGGCAAGGTACACTTGCCTGGGGTCCTGGCTCCAACTGTAGCTCTGATCTCAGTGTGATCTGCAGGTACTTCTCCGGTTGCTGAAATAAGCATCACTATTAGATTTATAAAATATCAAATAGCTAGAAATGCCTGTCCTTGAGTCCAATTTGGACACAAGGACAAAAATCACAGTTTCTGGTCAAGCGGGGTCCACATGTGGGCCGCTTTGCACCAAAAACCGTGTCAGGGTCAAAGGTCTCCAAATCTGTCAAACTTAGTGTCAACAAGTCAGGAACGATGATACGAACCCAACGGAACTATCAGAATTGGATTCCGATGAGCCGATCACAAAATCGCCCGTCAAGTGGAGCCTGTGGGGCCCACGATACACGATTTGTCAGCGTTCTCAGAATCGAACCAAACTTGGGTCACAGGATCAGCGTATTGCTACGAGTCCGATGGCGCAAGTTTTGTCTTGATCCGACGTATGTACACAAAGTTACAGCGTATTCCAGAACAGACGGATACGGGGCGGTGCCGGTGGATACGCGTTGATTTCGGTGTGCACGCACATCCAAATCAACTTCTGCGAAGTCCCACACGTCCGTATCAACGACGCGCACATTTCAGTAAAGACCGCGTGTGACCAAGTCGTCCCGTTTGGCGGGGCGCACTCAGTTCCAGGGTGAAACAGGGCATTGATTTTCCTGTTTTTGGATCTCGGTTTGCGATCACCACAGGACGCGATGCACCGAGCGGGTTGCACGGGCACCGAGAGGGTCATACAGTCTACGAGACGCAACTGACGGAATCGAAAATGGAATCACGAGGGGAGAGAAAACGCTAACTGAACAGGGCTCCGTGAAGACTGATTTCCAGTGTCCGAGTCCTGCTTCATGTCCTGCGTCCTTGTCCGGTGTTGTGTCTGCTGTACTGTTTCGTGTCCGCTGCTCCTAGGGTTTAGGGCCGCTGGAGTCTGGACGTACTGGTCGACGGAGGGTGGCTCGTCGGCTGAGCGGGGTCGTCGGCAAGGCAGAGCGGAGGGGTCTCGCCTGGCCGCTGCTGTGGAGGGGCGCGGGTCAGCTGCTGGGCGGAGCAGCGTCGGGGTCGGCGGAGATCAGGAAGACTGCGGCGAGGTCGCGGGGGTGCGGCGGAGATGGGGGATGAGGGCGGACGCGGGCGGCGCGCCGGAGTCGAGGGGATGAGATAGAAGTCGGGTCGGCGACCGTGGGCGAAGGGCTGCTGTGAGATGGGCGGCTGGACAGAGGCGGAGAGATCGACAGCGTCGGGGCGTGGCGGGGCGATGTCGTCGGCGGCGCTGGGCAGCGGGTGAGGGCTAGGTGGAGGCGAGGAAGAGAACGGAGGCAGGCTGGCCCGCCGCTGCTACGGAGGAGTGGAGGAGAGGGTGGTCGGGAGAGATAGCCGGCGCTGGGGCCGAGGGGGTCGGCGTGGACGAGGTTGGGCGGCGCCGGAGAGGGGTCGGCAGAGGGTGGCGGCTTAGGGTTAGGGTTAGGTTAGGATTTAGGGATTTATTTCTTTTATTTCCTTTTTCTTTTTATTTATGGAGAAAAACTTAGGAATTATGTATTTATACATACAAAAATTGGACTAGGGTTTGACCTAGGATTTCGACTGGGTCAACGCTCCTTGGGCTTGGCTTCGGCTCCCATGAGGATATCGGGCGTTTGGCACGGGTTTAATTCGGTTTAATTCTACATCAGTTTTCAAGGCTTTATAAATGATTCCGGGGTCCAATAAATTCACAGAAAATTATCCTATGTCCGGTTTTCCATTTTACACCATAAAATATTATTTCCATAATATTTTAATATTAATTAACAGTAATTAAAAATCCTTTAATTACCAAAGGCCTAGGTTTTAATCCCAAAAAATCCCAAAAAAATCCAGAAAATTATGAAAAACCAAATTAATAATTACTGAAAATCAGGGGGCTTACAAATATCATAACTCGTGTGGCAGTGCGCCGTGTGATATTAGAGGAAATACGGCGAGACTTACCAACTTACCATTTGTCATTTCCTGTCCAAGGCAAACATTGTTATTTCAAGCAGGGGCATGTATAAACATTCAGGAGGCATAGCATATGCAAACACGAGTATTTATTTCAAGATCGTTCAGGCGTTCAGTTTATTTATTTCATGTGATACAATATCTCGCACGCGGATAGCCGCTAAGTAAGGATGACTTGTTATCTTTTGTTTTTACCAGCAAGCATGCAACAAGTTAACTACAAGGCGATCACTGGCGTATGCCATAATGGACGGTATAGTCTTGACGAGAATGGTGTGCAACGAAAGTACAAGAGGCGCTGCAAGCCATTCCGCCGAACAAGAGACTAAGAACAATTGGTCTCGCCCGGACCGGGTCGATGCCAGTGCCCCAGCATCGCCCGCGAGACCGTGACCCTGTGCACTGGTTGTCCATGATCGAACAGGGCCTTGGTTGGGGCAACAAGAGTACAAGACAAGAGGCATTGCCTGTTTTCCATTCTCTTAGTCGTTCTGAACAATATCCTGTATAACAGGGTGTTGGTCTGGCTTATGTTACAAGTATTGAGTCGAGGCAACGTACAAGCAGACAAGCATACGTTTCTAAGGAACATAAGTAAACACGATTGCTCGGGCCCGAAGGTAAGCCGAGAGATGAAACTGTTAGGGGACTTAGCATGCGAGGGTCCGAATATGAGCAGTATTTCAATTTCCATGTTCTAGCATAAGCAATACAAGTTGAGATTATTCCCTTAGCTAGGTGCGTTGGATTCTTATTAGCATACAGGTGTGAATCACCTAGCGACTAGCATAAAATATTTATGTTTTATGTGTGCTGGCTAAGCAAAGACAAGTTCACCGTAGCCACCCACCTTAGCGATGATTCGCCTCGGTAGAGCGATACGTCAAGTGAGCCTCTGAAAGCCTTAGCCGGATTCCTGTAGGGATAAGTCTGGATATCCTTTGCTTCTCCTTTGAGGCAAAGCGGGTCGGGACAGTTGCACTTTTGCCGATTGAGTCGGCAGTCCGTTAGAACGGAATGGGGTGTTACATCCTACCGAACTCAAAAAAGTCTCGTCCTCGAGACTTACTGAGGACAAGCAGTAATCTAGGGTTGAGGCAATCCTAGACAAGTCGTTGTTCTTATTTATTTGGATATTTACTTGCACAAGCATCAAAATCAGCATATCGCTTAGACTGGATCGTGCGCACTTTCAAAGGGCCCCTCTAGCGTGAACACGTCAACTGGCTTAGTGATAGCGAAGTCTTAGCACTCAAGTTTCACCTTTTCTTAAGTCTTGGATGGTGCACTAGTTCAAGGCGCCCCTCGAATAGATGCATTCAACCAAACTTAGAGTTAGTGAAATCGGACAAGCTACTAGCGATACTCTCAAGGGTTCGCACAGGTTGGCACAAAGGCCACTCGTAGCACACAATCATACAAGCAAGCATATCATTCAAAACATATTTTGAAAGTATTTAGACTTATTGTTGGAACATCCCATCGAGGCATTGAGAGAGAGCGTGCACATAACCCACGAACGAACTTTCGAAACAGAGATAATCGAATTGAAGTCCAAAGGCGTAGAAGCTAGGCTCTGATACCAATATGTCATGCCCCGATCTCCCGTAGGCAAATCGGCCGTTCCCGCAAGGCGGGAATCACCCTCGCCAGCGCTACTGCAAAACGATCGCTTGACCCATCCGGGCGTAATGCCGCTCGAGCGTGATCCACGCCCGTGCAAGGCCATGGTTCATTGGCTGGCGGCAAGAGTTCTAAGCCACAGAGTCGCACAGATTGTTCGAGTGCAGCGGAGTCATGAACGCATAGGCGATCGGTAACAAGTTCACTGAGTCGACAATATAGCGGAAGCATTGAAACACAAGTTGAAGTAAAGCAAGCTCTTTTATTGATAATAACAAGTGTTACAGGCGGCGTATAGCCGAGATTACAAGTCACTTAAGCCTCTCTATCTGAAACAGTAAAAGCGTGCCAAGTGGCTACAATTTTGGAATGATTGTACAGGCGGATGTTCAGGCAAGTTCAGGCGATGTTCACAACATTATGTCTTGTATATGTGCTTCCGTTTCGGACGTACCGTTGCTTCGGAGTGATCTTCACACCTTAGCACGCACGAAGGAGGCATCTGCACCGAACGAGGTTCTCCCGCACCCTGCATACAAACTGGTGGAATATTAGTACATTGAATGCACTGGTGGGGAAGCTACTCGTCCGCTCGACAATTCCAAACACGTAATACAGGTTCCGTGCACCAACTATTAAGTTATCTTTCTAGTTGCCTTAGGATCAGTTTTATGCAAAGATTGAATAGCATAACTCGTGTGGCAGTGCACCGTGCGATATGAGAGAAAATACGACGAGACTTACCAACTTACCATTTGTCCTTCCCTGTCCAAGGCAAACATTGTTATTTCAAGCAGGGGCATATATAAACATTCAGGAGGCATAGCATATGCAAACACGAGTATTTATTTCAAGATCGTTCAGGCGTTCAGTTTATTTGTTTCATGCGATACAATATCTCGCACGCGGATAGCCGCTAAGCGAGGATGACTTGTTATCTTTTGTTTTTACCAGCAAGCATACAACAAGTTAACTACAAGGCGATCACTGGCGTATGCCATAATGGACGGTATAGTCTTGACGAGAATGGTGTGCAATGAAAGTACAAGAAGCGTTGCAAGCCATTCCGCCGAACAAGAGACTAAAAACAATTGGTCTCGCCCGGACCGGGTCGATGCCAGTGCCCCAGCATCGCCCGCGAGATCGTGATCCTGTGCACTGGTTGTCCATGATCGAACGGGGCCTTGGTTGGGGCAACAAGAGTACAAGACAAGAGGCATTGCCTGTTTTCCATTCTCTTAGTCGTTCTGAACAATATCCTATACAACAGGGTGTTGGCCTGGCTTATGTTACAAGTATTGAGTCGAGGCAATGTACAAGCAGACAAGCATGTGTTTCTAAGGAACATAAGTAAACACGATTGCTCGGGCCCGAAGGTAAGCCGAGAGATGAAACCGTTAGGGGACTTAGCATGCGAGGGTCCGAATATGAGCAGTATTTCAATTTCATGTTCTAGCATAAGCAATACAAGTTAGGATTATTCTCTTAGCTAGGTGCGTTGGATTCTTATTAGCATACAGGGGTGAATCACCTAGCGACTAGCATGAAATATTCATGTTTTATGTGTGCTGGCTAAGCAAAGACAAGTTCACCATAGCCACCCACCTTAGCGATGATTCGCCTCGGTAGAGCGATACGTCAAGCGAGCCTCTGAAAGCCTTAGCCGGATTCCTGTAGGGATAAGTCTGGATATCCTTTGCTTCTCGTTTGAGGCAAAGCGGGTCGGGACAGTTGCACTTTTGCCGATTGAGTCGGCAGTCCGTTAGAACGGAACATGGTGTTACAGGAAGTATGTTCTCTAATCTCAGAACCCACGTGGAGATCAAAATCAGAGGATCACACAAGAGTTTCTCTCTAATTATCCACGATCCAACGACGGATTTGACGACACCCGCAGGCAAACCCGTAGGGAACGTCAACGACACCCGAGGGTGGGGGAGGGGGGGGGGGGGGAGGGGAGCTTCCACGCACAGAGGAAGGGGGGGTGCTTCCACGCACAGAGGAAGAGGGGGGGGGGGGGGGGGGGCTTCCACCCGGATAGAGGAAGGTGGGGGGATCGGGTGAGAGACAGGGGAAAAGGAAATTCTCCTTGTTATTTTGGATTTTTTTTGTTTTTTTGAAAAAAGATTCAGAGCTTTGACTCTGATACCATGTAGAGAGAAAATAATTGATTGATTTACTTCCAAGAGAGGGAGTACATATATATAGGAGGAGACTATTTTCTATCTGATGCGAGACTACATAAGTCCTCCATTACTCAACAGTAGAACAAAGACAAATGATGCTTGCTCAGATTTTGTCCACTCACGTAAGAGAAAGGTGTAATTTTTTGACCACTCACGTAAGAGAAAGGTGTAATTTTTTGACCCTCCAAGTTGTTTTTGCCAAATACAATCTACTAATGCTGTAGCAAGACTATTGCTAACTCATCTAAAACTGTCTCCAAAATTTTTAACGTGCAGTTTGTTTGTTTTTTGCCATAAAAACATTCATGCAGTATCTCATTTTCAACATGCTTGTTTTCGTTCCATAGTCAATTTTTAACACAAATGTTATAATACTGTGCTATTATGTGCCTCCTTAGTATACACCGTAGAGCATGCGAAATGAAATTTTAGTTTCTTATATTTTGGAAGATGATGTCCATAATAAACTTAAGCAGCTCAATTTTTTTTTACCATGCCAAATTTATCAATGATTCTTTATGGTGCAATCATCAGTCCATCTTAAATTGTTTTTGTGGTCAAATAACTTACTAACTATGCTGAAGGTGGCAATTGTCTTTCTTGAGAAGATAACTCAGTGGTAACTATTAAGGTCGGACTTGCATTGCAGAAATCACTAGTAAAGAATTTGAAATTCATAAGGTTGGCTTTCAAGCTAAATATGATATACTATATATTATCCATTATTATAGCTACTTTTTGTACACGATCATTATGTCCTTATCTCAAAGTCAACAGAACTTTTGGACTTGAATGAGGATCTTATCAGCCTAGAAGCAGCATCAAAGGTTTCAGATTTAATAGTCGAAAAAATAATATTGTAGTATGATAAGTTATCTTACATGTAAGATAAAAATATAGGTTCAATAAGTGACGCAGAATGATAGCGGAACAGGCTTACCTTCTTGCCTGGCAATGGCCAAGTCGATTGGAGATGACGATAGCTGGACCACTGTTACTTGGTGAGAGCAAAGCAGTGCTGCAAAAACTCCGACGGATGGCCTGGTGAGGGGTTCGCATGAAGATTGCTTGAAAACCTCAGGTGAAGGCTTCCGAATCCATCGAACAATCGAGTCCACGACCAAGAAAAGCAGAGAACAAATCTTAGAACTCAAAGAAGAATTTTTATTGATTAAAAAGTTGTTATCAACTGGATACAAAATGTGCATATTCAACTGGATACAAAAAAGGTGCATATTTATAGGATTTTTATGACAGTTTAATCCTAATCAAACACAAATTCTAATACTAATCAAATATTGTAAAAATTAAATATAGAGACTTTCCTAATAAAAAGACTTTCCTAATGAAAGATAGAGTAAAAATAAGAGTCCTAAAAGAAATATGATTCTTAACAACTCTATTATAAAAAAGATAAATCAAAAAAGGAAAGAAAAAAGAAAAAGAAAAAGAAATCCTAAAAGGATTCAGAACTGGAATCACGCTACATCAGTCTCCCCTGCTTCAAGAGAACTCGTCATTGAGTTCTTATCAGAATAAAGCAGTTCGCCAGAAGGAAAATATTAATAAAGATCGACGACATTGAAGGTTGGAAAGATCTGCATGGCTTCATGCATTTTGTCACTGGCATAACGATAGTGTTGAAGTTGTGGATGAATCGCTAGTAGAAGTTGGCGCGGCCATGGAAGCTTTGAACTTCAGTTATTGTCTTTAGAGTAGACCAGTGGCGAATTGCTCGAATCTTCTCTTCATCAATATTGAGGCCATCGACACTAATTACTAATCCCAAGAAGATGAGTTGGTTGGTAAGAAAGTTGTATTTCTTGATATTGACATAAAGTTTTTTTATTCGGAGAAGATTGAGAACTTTCTTGAGGTGCTTTAGATGATCATCTTGACTCTTGCTATAAATAAGGAAATCGTCAAAGTAGACGACTACGGACTTTCTTGTTAATGGCTTCAAAACTTGGTTTTTGAGGCGCAGGAAGGTGCTTGGCGCATTCGAAAGTTCGAAAGGCATAAAGAATCATTTGTAGAATCCTTCTCAGATATTAAAAATAGTCTTCCATTCATTACCAGGCCGAATCTGGATCTGATGGTAGCTGTTGGTGATGCGGTTGATAGCCTGACTGTCGATGCACATACACCAAGAGTCATCCTTCTTTGGCACAAGCTCATGCCTATGAGATTTCATCTCTAAGGAGGTATTTATGTAAATAACATGCAAAGAAAGATGTAGACTTGAAGCTTTCTGAAGAAAACGCATATATGTAGGACATTTCATAGCATCTCAAAAATTCTGGGACCGACAATCTAACTTAGACAATGTGTCTGGTGGATAACTGTGAGACTTGCGACAAGGAGGTCTACCATCAGCATTGGAAGCTTTCGATATTGGTGAATTCTTCAATGCTCCGTCGAAGGAGAGAGTCTCTTGCGGAGTCATTTTAGTACACTCGAGAGAAGAGAACGGTGAACATGATGATGACCTAGTTGACTTCATTAAAAGTCTCTTTTTGTCTTGTAAACTTTTGCGAATATCTCTTTCCAAAATTACTTGTGGAGACCCTGCACCATGTTCTTGACTGTCATCTCTGGGAAGGAACTCTTCTTCTCTTAGGTGTTTTTCTTGAGGGGCTGAAAAATTTATCTCAGTAGTGTCAGCAATGGTTTCACCAAAGATTATAGTGTCATTCTCTTCAATTAATCTTGTTTCTTGATTAGAAACCGGCAACTTCATCTCTTCTTGAGGGGTTGAATATTTCAGCTCAGCATCAGCTGCAATGGTTTCACCGAAGATTATCGTGTCCTTCTCTTTAATTAATCATGTTTCTTGATTAGCAATCAACAACTTTATCTCTTCTTGAGGGGTTGAAGGTTTCAGCTCACTATCTGCAATGGGTACATCCGACTTTGATATGTTCTTCTTAATCTCGTCGTCTTCATAGTCAACAATGACAACTTGTGCTCTGAGGGGGAAACTGTTGTGGGCACGCTCGAGCCCCTTTGTGGTTATGGACTGGTCTTAGGAATATCATTCGGTGCTAATGGATGTAGAGTGAGGCACCGCCCATCGTGAAGGAAGGAATATGTGTTTTCTTTTCCCTGATACGTGACATTTTTGTCAAGTCTTCACGGTCAACAAAGGATGATGCGGAAATAGTCCATGTCGACAATATTGAACGTGACTTCATCTTTGTAGGTCTTTCCGATGGAGAAGGGTATGCGACAAACTTCAGAAACGACCATGTTGTGTCCCTGTTGAATCCAGACAATATTATATGGAGCCAGATGTGCTTCTTTGGTCAGTCTCATCTTCCCTACCATTGCTCTTGAAATAATGTTCTATGTACACCCATTGTTAATGATGGTGTCACATAGCTTATCTTTGACCTTGCAGTGGATTCAAAAGACATTGTGGTGCCGGGGCAGTTCTTCAATCTTTTGGGCTAGCAGTAGCTGCCAAACGACACATAATGGTTGTTTAAACTCCTCGTGCGTGACTTGTTTCACCATTGTTGTTTTGCAAAAGAAAGATTCCCAAAGATTTTCAAAAATATTGGAATCCTCGATCTGTGGTGCTCTTATACCACTTGATGCAGCGTGATAGCGAAACGGTTTTACCTTCGTGCCTGGCAATGGTCAAGTCGATCGGTAATGACCATAACTGAACCACCGCTACTTAGTGAGAGCGAAGCGGTGCCACAAAACTTCCGACGGATCGATGGCCTGGTAAAGGGTCCGCACGAAGGTTGCTTGAAAATCTCAAGCGAGGGCTTCCGAATCCATGGAACAATCGAGTCCATGACAAAAAAAAACAGAGAACAAATCTCAGAACTCAAAGAAAAAATTTTAGTGATTAAAAAATTGTTATCAACTGGATACAAAATGTGCCTATTTATAGGACTTTATAATAACTTAATCATAATCAAACATAAATTCTAATAATAATCAAATATTGTAAAAACTAAATATAAAGTCTTTCCTAATAAATAAAGACTTTCCTAATAAAAGAGAAAGAGTGTGTGTGTCAAAATAAGAGTTCTAAAATAAATATGATTCTTAACAACTCCTCTATCATAAAAAAAAGAAGATAAATCTAAAAAGGAAAGAAAAAGAAATCATAAAAGGATTCGGAACTGAAATCCACGCTACGTCAATTAGGCTTTGGCTTAAGATCAACATAACGTTGTCAAATGATTGGAAAATGTTGAGTTAGAACTGACTACATCAGAAAGAGAGAGAGATTGTGATTTGGGATAAAACCAAAAGTGGATGCCCTTATCCCTAGTTATCCCTATCTACAACCACCTCTATCTATTTCCTCTCTCTATATATATTATCAATGAGAAAGTCCTAGTAAATTGATTCGACTACACTCTTCTCTTTCTCTCTTCCACTTTTACAACACGTTATCAGCACGATTGCTGATCAAGGAGTTTCAAGTCACCACCAAAGATCACCACCACCAAGAAAGATCAAAGATAAGAAAATTGGATTGAATAATCCAACCAGGTTCATAGATGACATGTTTTTTCTTTTGATAAAAAGTTTGTGCTATGATCTAAACCCCAAGAATATATTTTCGTACTTGCACATCTTTCGTATATTCTATGATCTGAAGCTCGTTTTCTTTTACGATGTTTATTGATTGATACTTGTCAAAATAATTATTGATTGGTTGATATTCATCAAATATGATACTTTCATTTTACATGATCAACATAATTCTAGTAGCCCACAAGTATTTAACATCAGATATAATTTTGGAAAGCACATGAATGATTCAGTATCTTCATACCAAAGAACCCAACTTGATATTCTTTTTTTTTTTTTTAAATGAACTTTGTAGGTTACCAGTCCTTTGATTGATCCTGGATGAACTTAGAGATCTAAACTTGTTTGTTCATGCTGAACCTTTTGTTTAAGTAGGCGAATCTTGTTGGTTTAGTATCACTAGTACACTTGGAATTGCATATTCATGGACTTTTGGTCTATTTAGAACACTGATAGCACCCTCCCAAGATAAAGTTACCAAATATGATGCTATCATAATTTGGTACTTATCTTGACACTAAGAAAGATATCTTTATCCAATTTGTGAAATAACAAATGCACCTATATGTAAATCTGGCATGCAACCGATAAATAAAGTCTGTTATAAATATTTTTAATTCACTGTCTCTTATATCGTTTCAAAACAAATTTGGCTAATTGATTCTGAAAAAATGCTAATTGATTCTCTGTTATTTGGATAAAGTATCTTATTTTGGAAAACTTGGAATTATTTATGATATATTTTTAAATTATCGTTTGTTTCAAGAATACATATTATTTTCATTGTTTACATGGCATTTCACTTGGTAACAAAGACTTCTACCACAAACATCATAAATCTTTTGAAGGTTATTTCTGTCTAGTTTTATGACAAGTTTGAACGATATTTATGAATGCTCCAAATCTTTATGATAATATTGCTACTGGATAATTAGGAAGATATGTTCAACTCTTCATGTAGGTTTGCTATCATAAAGATAAGGATGAACTGATCGACTTGAACTGATCTGGATAATCAATTTTGCTTTCAAATGAACTGATCGACTTGACCCTACTACCTAATGTTCGGTGCTACCATGAATAACATAAAATTTATCCAAATTATGTCCAGACCAGATGTAGGTATATATATATTTATAGTCCAAATTGTGATATGTCTCGGGTGATTTATGATCAGAGATGCAAAGATGAAATATTCCATTTTGACCCAACAAATTTGAAGCTATTCTCAGTTATGATCAGTTATTCTTGTTCGCTAGATATTTATATTCTATATATAGTGCTAGAGAAGAGGTTTCAAAGAATCATATTCATTAAAGCAAACAGCCTAGAGATTGTTTTTGCTCAATTTCTCTTCTTTGCTATTCTTCTAGACAACTAATGTGAACTTTATGCTCACAAATAGTCATTGATAATATTGGTTGACCTCCAAACTATTATAGACATGAAATTATGTCTAAATAACTTACAAACACCAACATGAATTTTGATATTTCATAGTTGCATATTTTCTAAAGTTGGAAACCTCATATAAATTAGAAAATTTTAAAGTATGTACCATAAGTTTATCCAATCAGTAAAGTGACTACGGATGCCTAGTTGTCCTATCAATATAAAAGACCTGAAGTCCTATAGACATATTTTAATTGAAAGTTTAGAATGCTGCTATACACACTATCCTTGAGAGTAGGATACTTTTTTCCACAACAATATTAGATCGAACGTAGTATCCACGATAGCTGGTCTTGCTCAATTAATAGAAGGCTCCGACATAACATATTTTACCCAACAAAATACATAATGTCTCATAATTTCAGAAAAATTTACCGAATTAAAGATATAAGAACAAATTGGTATCATATTAAAACTCTGAGCAAGTAAAATAAGGAATAGTATGGTGTAACCACCAGTCTAGAAAACCAGAAGTTCGTCTGAGAGAACCAGAAGTTCGTCTAAATAAACTCTCCAGCTATTCACTAGGGATATACATTAATCATATTGGGGATGTGGAGTCACATATACTAAGTTGAGTCAGAAGCTCAATTCTAAGGGTCAATTATGAGCCAGAAGCCTAATGATCCCATAGCTTTTAAACTGTGGCATGATCGACCGAGACACCCCGAGATAATGATAATGAGAATTATCAAAACTTATTCGTGTGGTCATCTCTTAGTAATTGACAACAAAACTAATAGTCAAGTAGGTTTTCTTAACCTCAAGAAATTTATTTCTAAACCCTCAAGATTGTATCTGAATAACCAACAAATATCATATTTTCATTTATTTAGAATTTTATTATTTTTTATTTTTTATTACTTATGTTGGTATTATTTGAAACTAAAGTTTTAGCATCTATGCGTTAGAAATTTATATAACTATCTCCTTAGATTATTAAATCTTTTAGACATGAGATATCTTGAACATAATCTTTTTTTATTATCTATCACTTTGACAAGACATAATTTTTGCCGTTAGGGGGAGATAGGAGGAACATAAATGCCTTATTTCAGAATAACGTCGTGAATTATCGTTCTACAAAAACTTTATGAATTATCGTTCTAGAAGAATGTCATAAAGCATCATTCCAGAAGAACGCATTATGCCATACTTCCACTTTATATTTTGTTGCAAATAAATTATTGGATGCTTACTTGATGATTTAATAATGTTGCATAAATAGCTATACCAACTATAAACAAACATTCTAGAATAGAAGTAAATATCAAAAGAACCAAATAAAGGCTGCAAATGAATAAGTTCTACATTAAGAACGCATAAGACCTAAAGGTTCTAAAGATTCAGCTCTCCAGAAGAAGAGAATGAATGATATAACACATCCTAATGCTCTTGAGAAAGCAGCTCCTGAAGTAGCATCTCTTGAAGAAAAAAGTTCATGACGGTCCGAAAGATGTCATGAACCAAAGATCCAATTTCTCAAAGTATATCGCTCCGGTCGAGGATATACCTCAGATCACAGAAGAGATTGAGAAAGAGGTACCGGTACCCAAGAAATCTATATTTTATACATATTCAAGAGAAATTTGGAATCAAGAAGAATGTCATAATTGACAATGAGAATAAAAAGGATGATGAAAATAAATGATAACATTAGACCATGAATAATCCTTCGATATTAAGGATAATGAAAAGATGTGATACCTCTCGCACAACATGGAGTATTCAATATTATAGTACAAAACCCAAAATGAAGAAACCTCGTAGGTTTAAATGGGTAATTATAAAAAATAATAATAAAGATATCCAAATGAACAGAGCAATGTTAGCTCAAGGATCATCGAAATGACCATGAGTAGAATATGAAAAAAAAAATCGGTCATGATAACCTAGACGATGAAATATACATAAAATTCCCGAACGATTTAAATCTCTAGGTATATCATTGAAGGATTTAAAATTACCATGCTATCATCGAAGGATTTACAAAATGAGCCACGTATTGATTAAAACCATCCAGAAGAATGTGATTGGCTCATTGAGTACTAGTCTAGGTGTAAAACCCCTAATTCTGAAAACCATATTTATTATTATTTAATTAATTATTTAATTTATTTAGTAATTATGAGCTAAATAGAGGGAATATATTTTATTTAATTTTTTATTTGAGGTGTTTGTGCAATTAGAGAATTTATGGAGCCATTATAAATTTTTCTAAATTTATTCCATGTAGAAGACCCTTTGGACAGTTGCTGACTTAACCGTATGCACCAATATAATTTTTAGAGTTTTTTATGTATTGATATATATATAGAATTCCTAGAGGATCAAATCCAAACCGAAAACCACTACCCGCTTGAACCCAAACCCATGAAGAAAATATCAGCAGCAGCAGTAGCAAAACCAACTTTGTTATTTCCTTCTCCGCGCGTAAAGCAATTCCACGAGTAAAACAACTCCACCGTTTCTTATTTTTTACCCGTACGTAAAGTAAACCCCGCCGCTTAATTTCCTTCACCGTGCGTAAAACATCCCCCGCGTATGACTCATCCCCCACCGCCTCATTACCTGTTATTACTAAAAACTCCCCAACCGCAACCAAAATCAATGATAAGAAAGAAAGAAAACAGTAGTGGCAGTAGTTTCTTAACCATTAAGTAACCCCCACCGCCTCTTGTTCTCTATATATATTATAACTCTTCCAAACCCTAATCCTACTTCTTCTTACAACAAACTTAATACTATTTGGACGTGCTATACAGAACTTTTGCTCGGCAAGTATACCTTGCCATTGTACTATTATTTACATTCCAGCTGATACATGCATGTTTAATTCTGCTTATATAGATGTTTATTTTTGAAGATTTTTGGACCTACTTTATGAGACCACCTCAGTATTATGGATCATCATTAGGTTCATTGGCCGTGACACAGATGTTACACGAGTGGTAAGTCTCATATAGATCCCGGACTACGTATTGGGTTGGTCGCCTGTACGTATGAGCCGTGCGTTAGGGATGACTGCTGATAGAAACTTTATATGCTAGTAGACCTGATAGTTATTTAGAGGTTTATCGTGTCATAGATATAACATGCTTAGAGCATAGGGGTGGGGAGAACAACAAGTAAGGCGTTTGGGCTCCTTCGCACTTTTTCTCATGTTCGCCCGGATTCTCTACCAAAGAAACGGGTGATAAAGACCACTATATTTTATATTGCAGGCGGCCTCTGTCGTTCAAAAGATGACATGCTGGTAGGCTCCTGATTCTCCGAGAGAATCATGCCATTCCCATTTATTGGCCAGATAGCCCACGTGTTGGAAAGTTGTTCTCAAACTGCATTCACTTAGACGGTTAGGTGACCCATTGGACGTTTATATTTCAGTACTTATTGGCATGTTATTATGTATCTTGTTACGTCCCTCTGAGGACCTGGTCCCTTTCCAGATATGGACAAGCAGGAGTATCCTCAGGAGTACGGTCCTGGACCTGACGCTACTTACCAGACTGAGAAGATCTTACCCTCGGAGTATATATGATTTTATTACCGCTGTTTAGAGATCTTTTGCTACTTCAGTATAGTCATTTTGTAGTAGATTTATTTTCACCCGACTATCAGACTTGATACTTATCTTTGATATTCAGTTATTATTCAGTTCTTTATTTCTACTGATTATTTGTGCTATGGATGAGATATAGATTTTGTGTGACTTATTGTGACAGTATATTACCACTAGTGGATTGGAAATTCATATACAACGTACGTGTGTATATGGTTTCCATATATTGGAGTTCATATACATACGGTTGGGCGTGTTACATATTCCTGGTCCTACGTATTTTGGGACTGGGGCATGACATGTTTTTGGTGGTAGCCCATGCAGGTCAAGAATATATTGTCTTGATTACGTAATTGTACCAAACAAGCCTGCGTATAGAAATAGAGTATAATGATCTCATCCACACTTGACTAAAACCTCATTCTTTCTTTTAACTATCCTCTGTTTGGACAAAACAAGTTTTATGCCAGACCCTTTATCCTTGTTGGCGTAAAAAGCCAAAAGACTGCCCAGTTGGCGTAAAAGCCAATTGACTATCTTGTTGGCGTAAAAGCCAAATTATGAAGAAGATTGTCTCCTTTACGCTGCAGTAATGACAACTGTTACCCACATTCAAATAGTTTTCTTAATCCTGTGTATGACATGCCATGCAAACCACGTAGGTAACTGCCCTAGCGTAACTTGATAATTCCTGAATAAATAGGTAAACAGCGTAGAATAGCCTGATAAGCGTAAAACGCAAGGATGGTGAGGTGAGCGTATTTATTACAGCCTTAGCTTTTTCCAGCGATGACCAAATCTCGTGCATTAAATGCAGAGATATGCCTCGAGCCCTGTGCAGAAATAGCTTTTGACGTGGCGTCTGATTGTGTCTCATCTTGAGCGTAAAAAACTCATCTCTATAGGAAGCGTATTCAGAAGACTCAACTTTTCTTTCTTTTGGAAGCATAAAATGACTTGTATCAAATATATCACTAGACGACAATCTGGATCTCTGTACAAAATCATCATCACAGCCGTACTCTCGATCTTCGTGCGATACTTTTATCAGACGTCAGGTTCACTGATTTGACTAAAAAATTCATCCGAGGAAATACAAAGAGTTCCTCGTAATGTACTTTAAGTTGCAACGTACTATACACATAAAGTGTAGCAAAACCTTACGCAAACAGAATTTACGTGCAGCAGATTTTTTTGCTCAGACTTTTTACGTGCAGATCATTTTACGCACACTTTTATGCAGACTTTTACCCAGACAGTTCTAAATCCCTACTTTATGCCAAACTTCTTTGAACCTCTACTTTACGCTTCTCTGCTTTACGCGGCTAACCTTGAAGCCATGTTTTATGTAAATTAACTCCAGCCTATTTCATGCCTCTATATTTTATTTAAATGTTTACATCCTGTTTGATTCCTATACTTCCTCTAAACATTGTGTACATCACCTGCAGAGAGGTGGATATACAGAAAGGATATACTGTCGCCGATGGTGACACAACTCCTGGAGTCAATGGTCAGACTCAATGAGGGACCTCAATAATTTCTAGACTTCCAGGACCAGATGGACAGATTCACAATCCAGTTCCATCTGATCTTCCCGTTCCACCTAATGGGACCCTTCCAGTCTCATCGACACCGTAGGATGGCCAGGCACAACTGTTCCTATTCTTCCAGATGATGATACAGGAACAGAGGCAGCAAGCAGCAGAACAGAGACAAGAGTTCCTAGCAACTCATGAAAGGATGGCTGCAAAGTCTACTGTACCAGCTCAAGCACTAGCTCCAGAACCTCGAGCTAGAGTTGGATCAGTAAAGGACTTTATACAGATGGGTCCGAGGTCGTACAAAGGCATTGAGAGTCCAGAGGAAACTATCAACTGGATTACTCACACTCGGAAGTTATTAGAAGCATCACAGCTACCTACAGAGCTATGGATGACGGGTGTAAGGACGCTTCTAGATGGTAATGCTCATCACTGGTGGGAATCCATGGAGCGCCAGTTGGGTACATACCAGACTTGGGAGAAGTTCTTAGAGTGCTTTGAAAGGAAGTACTTCCCGGACATCGTCAGAGATGCATTGTATGACCAGTTTCTCCACTTGGAACAGGGGAACAGAACAGTTGACAAGTACGATACCGAGTTTAGTCGCCTCAGTAAATATGGCGCTGCCCTGATACCAGATGACTTGGCCAAGGCTAAAAGATTTTACCGCGGACTGACTCAAGAGCTCCAACATTATACAAGCTCCCAGTCCCAGATCACTTATGCCGAGTTACTAACAGAAGCCAGATTGCAAGAAACCATCAGCAAAGGAAAAGAAGGTCAGATGAGGACGCAATAAGGACCCGCAAGGATACAGCAAGGACCAACAAGAGCACAATAAGGAGGACCTATTAGATGTCCTTTAGCTCAGCAACACAGAGCCGGACCGTACCAGATTCCAGAGAAGCCCCAATACAATTATTGTGGGAGACGCGGGCACATCTCAAAAGACTGTCGGGTCCGTTTGGGACAGTATATAAGATGTGGTTCCGGACAGCATATAATGAAAGACTATCCTATGCAGCAGGCATCGACACTTCCACCACCAGTACCGAGACTAGCGCTTCCAGCACCGAAGCCAGCTCAGCAAATGGTGAGACCAGGAGCACCTCGACCTCCAGCAACAGGGGAATTTCAGCGAGGACCACCGCTACCTGCACAGGAAGATTAATTCACGAGGGCTAGACAGGGACAACCGCAGAGGAACGGACAAGCTTTTGCAATGGAAGTGGATGACATGAATCAGGAGATTGATGTCATAGCAGGTATCACTCTTGCTTTTACTTTTCCTGCTGTGACATTATTTGATACGGGAGCCACCCACTCATTCATATCATCTAGTTTTATTTCCAAACACAACATTGCCTCTACACCTTTATCTAGTTGTGTTAGAATTCTTACCGGGGGAGGAGTTGTACCTATTAGTAGAATTTGTAGATCATGTCCTATAATGATACGTAGCAGAAAGATGAATGCCCGACTCTTAGTCTTTCCTATGCCAACTTTTGATATTGTGCTTGGAATGGACTGGCTAAGCAAGTACCATGATTTCTTCGATTGCTTTGGAGGAACCAGGCCAACCTGAACTTAAGTTTGCATGAGGATCCACAGAAATCCTTGATGGTATGCAACTCGCAATGGACGATGTTGTCTATCATTCCATTATTTCAGAATTTTAAGACGTCTTTCCAGCAGAATTACCAGGCCTACCCCCAGATAGAGACGTAGAATTTTCGATTAAATTAACATCGGGAGCAGCACCCATAGCATCACATGTTTATAGATTGGCGAAGAAGGAGATGGATGAACTGAAGACACAATTGAAAGAACTAGAAAAGAAAGGTTTCATTCGACCAAGTGCATCATCCTGGGGAGTACCAGTGTTGTTTGTACCAAAGAAGGATGGGTCGGTGCGTATGTGCATTGACTATAGAGCCTTGAATGCAGTAACAGTGAAGAATAAATATCCACTGCCATGCATTGATGACTTATTTGATCAGCTTAGTGGAGCCAAGATATTCTCAAAGATATATTTGAGATCGGGATATCACCAGGTGAAAGTACGGAAGGAGGACATTTCGAAGACCGTATTTCGGACAAGATATGGGCACTACGAGTTTCTGGTTATGCCATTTGGATTGACCAATGCTCCAGCTATCTTTATGGACTTAACGAATTGAGTCTTCCATCAGTATTTGGACCAGTTTATGGTCGTCTTCATAGATGATATACTTGTCTATTCAAAGAGCTACGAGGAGCACGAGAAGCACCTGCGGATTATTCTAGAGACCATAAGGAGAGAGCAGTTATATGCGAAGCTCAGTAAATGTGAGTTCTTTTTGGACAGAGTCTCATTTCTTGGATATGTTGTTACAGGATATTGTATTTCTGTTGATCCAGAAAAGATTTCGGCAGTCGAGACATGGCATGTTCCTAAGTCAGCAGCAGAAGTGAGAAGTTTTCTTGGACTTACGGGATATTATCGACGGTTCATGGAGAACTTCTCAAGGATAGCAATACCTATGACTCGGTTGACTTGCAAAGATCAAGAGTTCATATGGACCAACGAGTGTCAAGTCACTTTCGAGGAGTTAAAGAAGCGACTGACTTCAGCACCAATATTAACTATTCCATCAGGATCAGGAGGCTATGTGATCTACAGTGACGCATCAGGAAAAGGTTTGGGATGTGTATTGATGCAGCATGGCAAGGTGATTGCATATGCATCTAGACAATTATGAGTACATGAGAAGAATTATCCAACTCATGACTTGGAACTTACAGCCGTTGTATTTGCTCTAAAGCTATGGAGATATTACTTATATGGGGAACGAGTGAAAATCTATACAGACCACAAAAGCCTCAAGTATGTCTTCACACAGAAGGAATTAAATATGAGGCAATGTCGATGGCTCGAGTTGATGAAAGATTTTGAGATAGAGCTACATTATCACCCAGGCAAGGCTAACGTTGTAGCAGACGCGTTAAGCCAAAAACCAGCAGCTTACTTCTTGACAACACAGAAGGAATTACTAGAGGACTTGTAAGGTCTTGGCATTAAAGTAATATTACCCGGAGCAGACGGGATACTAGCCAACTTGCATGTACAATCATCACTAGTAGAGAGAATCAAGGCAACATTTCCTACAGATACCAGATTCAGAAGATTAAAAAAAAGGACAAAGGCCGAAGAGCAGACAGGACTGCACATTCATGATGATGGGATATTACGATGTGGTAATCGTCTTTATGTTCCAAATGGAGAGATTCGACAGAAGTTGATGATAGAAGCTCATAGTTCAATATATTCTATTCATCCTGGAGGCACCAAGATGTATCGTGATTTACGACAGCACTTTTGGTGGGATAGAATAAAAAGAGAAATAGCTCGCTTTATAGCTAAATGTTTGGTATGTCAACAAGTAAAGGCGGAGCACCAGAGAACAACAGGGTTATTGCAACCACTTTTGATTCCAGAGTGGAAGTGGGAGCACATCACTATGGACTTCGTCACGGGTTTTTTCAAGAGTCCAAGTGGAAGAGATGCAGTATGGGTAATAGTGGACCGACTCACCAAGTTAGCCTATTTCTTGCCTTTTAGAGTTGGCCAATCTACAGAAGTTTTGGCTAACTTATATATAAGGCAGATCGTGAGATTGCACGCCTTACCAGTAAGCATTGTATCAGACAGGGATTCATACTTTACATCGAACTTTTGGAGGAGCATGCAAGAAAGCCTTGGAACTCGTCTGAAGTTTAGTACATCTTACCACCCGCAGACAGATGGGCAATCAGAGCATACTATTCAGACGTTGGATGTTATGTTGAGGGCTTGTATATTAGACTTTGGAGGATCATGGGAGGACCACCTACACCTTATGGAATTTTCTTACAACAATAGCTATCAGACAAGCATCCAGATGGCTCTGTTTGAAGCATTGTATGGAAGGAAGTGTAGGTCTCCCGTGTGTTGGAGTAACGTGGGAGAACGTCACATTCTGGGACCAGAGTTAATGGTCAACACCGTTGAGACCGTTAAGAAGATCCAAGGACACTTGCGAGCAGTGCAAGACAGGCAGAAATAATGGGCAGACCTTCATCGACGTCCTTTGGAGTTTAAAGAGGGCGATCATGTCTTCTTAAGGATATCACCTACCAGAGACACCAATCGATTCGGAGGAGGCGGTAAGTTGAGTCCAAGGTATATTGGACCATTTGACGTACTAGAAAGAGTGGGAGAAGTGGCATATCGACTTGCACTACCACCTTCACTTGAAGGAGTACACGACGTATTCCATGTGTCACAGCTCAGGCGATATGTGACACACAGCAGTCATATTCTCGACCATTCGGAGATCACCGTTGGGCCAAGCTTGATATATCAAGTGCAACCCGTGGGAATTCTCGATCGTCGAGAGAAAGTTTTAAGGAACCAGTCTATTTCCTTGGTCCATGTAGCATGGAAGCATGGCGCGCCAGGAGAATCTACTTGGGAACGCGAGGACGATATGCGCCAACGTTTTTCGAACCTATTTGAAGACCAAGGTATAAATTTACTTTGTTAAATTATATCTCCTATAAATCTTGACTTTCTCCTTGGCTTAGTTTTAATTTTGAGGACAAAATTTTTATAAGTTGGGTAGAATGTAAAACCTCTAATTCTGAAAACCATATTTTTTATTATTTAATTAATTATTTAATTTATTTAGTAATTATGAGCTAAATAGAGGGAATAGATTTTATTTAATTTTTTATTTGAGGTGTTTGAACAATTAGAGAATTTATGGAGCCATTATAAATTTTTCTAAATTTATTCCACGTAGAAGACCCTTTGGACAGTTGCTGACTTAACCGTATACACCAATATAATTTTTAGAGTTTTCTATGTATTGATATATATATATATATATATATATATATATATATATATATATATATATATATATATATATATATATATATAATTCCTAGAGGATCAAACCCAAACCGAAAACTACTACCCGCTTGAACCCAAACCCGCATAGAAAATATCAGCAGCCGAAGTAGCAAAACCAACTTTGCTATTTCCTTCTCCGCGCGTAAAGCAATTCCACGGATAAAACAACTACACCGCTTCTTATTTTTCACCCGCGCGTAAAGTAAACCCCGTCGCTTAATTTTCTTCACCGCGCATAAAACATCTCCCGCGTATGACTCACCCCCCACCGCCTTATTACCTGTTATTACTAAATACTCCCCAACCGCAACCAAAACCAATGATAAGAAAGAAAGAAAACAACAGTGGCAGTAGTTTCTTAACCATTAAGTAACCCCACCGCCTTGTTCTCTATATATATTATAACTCTTCCAAACCCTAACCCCACTTCTTCTTACAACAAACTTAACACTATTTGGACGTGCTATACAGAACTTTTGCTCGGCAAGTATACCTTGCTATTGTACTATTATTTACATTCCAGCTGATACATGCATGTTTAATTCTGCTTATATAGATGTTTATTTTTGTAGATTTTTGGACCTACTTTATGAGACCACCCCAGTATTATGGAGCATCATTAGGTTTATTGGTCGTGACACAGAAGTTACACGAGTGGTGAGTCTCATATAGATCCCGGACTACGTATTGGGTTGGCCGCCTGTACGTATGAGCCGTACGTTAGGGATGACTGCTGATAAAAACTTTGTATGCTAGTAGACCTGACAGTTATTTAGAGGTTTATCGTGTCATAGATATGACATGCTTAGAGCATAGGGTGGGGAGAACAACAAGTAAGGCGTTTGGGCTCCTTCGTACTTTTTCTTCTGTACGCTCGGATTCTCCACCGGAGAAACGGGTGATGACGACCACTATATTTTATATTGCAGGCGGCCTCTGCCGTTCAAAAAATGACATGCTGGTAGGCCCCTGATTCTCTGAGAGAATTATGCCAATCCCATTTATTGGCCAGATAGCCCACGTGTTGGAAAGTTGTTCTCAAACTGTATTTACTTAGACGGTTATGTGACCCATTGGACGTTTATATTTCAGTACTTATTGGCATGTTATTATGTATCTTGTTACGTCCCTCTGAGAACCTGGTCCCTTTCCAGATTTGGATGAGCAGGAGTATCCTCAGGAGTACGGTCCTGGACCTGACGCTACTTACCAGACTGAGGAGATCTTACCCTCGGAGTATCTGTGATTTTATTATCGCTATTTAGAGATCTTTTGCTACTTCAGTATAGTCGTTTTATAGTAAAATTTTTTCCACCCGACTATTAGACTTGATACGTATCTTTGATATTAGTTATTATTCAGTTCTTTATTTATACTGATTATTTGTGCTGTGAATGAGATATAGATTCTGTGTGACTTGTTGTGACAGTATATTACCACTGGTGAATTGGATATTCATATACAGCGTACGTGTGTATTTGGTTTCCATATATTGGAGTTCATATATATACGGCTGGGCGTGTTACGTATTCCTGGTCCTACGTATTTTGGGACTGGGGCGTGACACTAGGAAATGCCATAATGATTATGTCACGCCCCAGTCCCAAAAATATCGAGGGACTGGATGCGAGGCAATGGCCAGCAGTACGTACCAATGGATAAATCTAATTTAATGGATCCATCAAGGCATACTTAAGCTGTAGTACAACAATAAATAGGTCCAATGTTACAAGTTACAGTCTATACTAATCTCATCCACAACAGATAATCATAGATCAAATGCCAGAATAATGCAAATAGAATAAACTAACAAATCTCAATAAAAGTGTCTCGGGAAACAATCCGAGAATATGTCTGATACATCAATATAATAGACAGAAAATAAAGGAACTGGAAATAGAAATAACTGACTATATAAAGCCAATACTCAGGAGAAGTCCTCTGACATGATCTCGTCCTCAGGTTCTGGTACAGCTCCTGTAAGTGCTCATGTAGTGTATATCTCGGGATGGATCTCTTCGGCTATAACTGGGGACAAAATCCAGATCCAGGTCCTCAGGGGACATAGCAAGGTACAAGATAACTCATGCCAAAATAAATACAGTACAGCAATAAATAAACAATAGGGTAAACTATGTAACCAGCTAAGTGATATGCAAGTTGAGAGCATCACTAGAACTCAGGCTGAAGCCACTACAAGCTCTGTGTTGGGGAGCCGGTAGCAGTAATAACACGTAACGGGCCAAGCTCGGGTTTAGAGTCTTGAGCCTCACAATAATAGGGGTTTCATATATATATATGATCAGCCTGTAGCCTGTGTGTCTCTCCCCACCCAATGTAATCACACATCTCATGTCCATGTGGCCCCATGTCCATGTCACGCAAGATCATATCTAATGCAGTAAGTCATAATAAGCTCTAAGCATATATGTAAAGAATATGTCATGAACCTGAATCCTATACAGAATTACCATGAATGTCTCAGAAAGATTCTGTCTCATGAATAGTGTCAGGTGTCCTGGGTTATGATGTACTTGATAAGACAAGTACGAGAAATATAGGGACTCGGTATCCATGTCTAGATGACCATACACAATGTCGCGTACGGCGTTGGCACCCGACTATTAATCGGACGCTAAGTAAAGCCACACGGTCCTCAGTTGAATATTTATATCAAGATTATATAGGTATAACAAGGAACTCAAGCAAAGTACTATAACAGGAATCACTGCGAGTTGGCAAGGTACACTTGCCTGCGGTTCTGGCTCTAACTGTAGCTCTGGTATTCATAAAATCTCCAGGAACATCTCCGGATCCTGAAATAAATATTACCACCAGATTCAAAAAATATCAAATAGCTAGAAATGTCTGTCCTTGAGTCCAATTTGGAGACAAGGGCAAAAATGGCAATTTCGGGTCAAAGCGGGGTCCACATGTGGCCCGCTTCGTACCGAAAAATGTGTCAGGGACAAAGGTCTCCAAATTTGTCAAACTTAGTGTCAACAAGTCCAGAACGATGATACGAACCCATTGGAACTTCCAGAATTGGATTTCGATGAGCCGATCACAAAATTGCCCGTCAAGTGGAGCCTGTGGGGCCCACGATACGTGATTTTGTCAACGTTCTCAGAATCAAACCAAACTTGGGTCACAGGACCAGCGTATCGCTACGAGTCCGATGGCGCAAGTTTTGTTTCGATCCGACGTGTGTACATAAAGTTACGAAGCATTCCAGAAATGACGGATACGGGACGGTGTCGACGGATACGCATTGATTCTGGTGTGCACGCACATCCAAATCAACTTATGCAAAATCCTGCAAGTCCGTATCAATGACGCGCACATATCGGTGAAGACCGCACGCGACCAAGTCGTCCCGTTTGGCGGGACGTACTCAGTTCTGGGGTAAAATAGGGCATTATTTTTTCTGTTTTTGGATCGTGGTTCGCGATCGCCACAGGATGCGATGCACCGAGCGGGTTGCACGGGCATCGAGAGGGTCACGTAGGGTTCACGATGCAACAGACGAAATCAAAAACGGGTCAACGAGCAGAGAGAACGGGTTACCTGAACAGGGCTCCGGAAACCAAAATTTTTCATGTCCGAGCCGACACGACACAGCGTGTCCGAGTCGTGTCCACCCTAGGGTTAGGGTTTGGGGCTTCTACTCGAGCTACGGCGGCCGAAGGTGGGCCGGAGGAAGGCCGGGGGCAGCAGGGGAGGCACTGGCCGGAGGCGGCGGCACGCCGGAGCGGGCGGGGGACTGGTGGAGCTGGCTGCTGCTGCGGCTGGGCGCTGGGGAGCTGGAGGGAAGGAGGAAGGAGGAGGAGAGGGAGGCCGGGGCGGAGCGACGTCATCGGGGGAGCGGCGAGGCGGTGGCGGCGAGGTCTAGGGCTCGTCGGCTGGGCTGTGGGACGAGCTAGGGTTCAGGTCAGGGGCGGCGGAGAGGGGAGGTGCTGGCCGTAGGGCAGCGGGGGCTTTATATAGGGCAGCGTCTGGGGACGAGGCCGAGCAGGGAGGCGGAGGAGGCGGAGTCGTGGCCGGGCGAGGCGGCCGGAGAACACGGGCGGGGCGGCGCGTGGCCTAGCGGGCGGGCGGAGCGCCGGGAGACGCGGGCATGGGCGGGTCGTGGGGAGAGGGGGAAAGCGGGTCGGGTTGGGCAGACCCGATCCGACCCGCAGGCTGAGCGGTCCGGTCCGGTTCGGTTGGACCGGGTTCAGCCCGGTTCAGCCCGGTTTGAACCCGGTTCAACCCGGTTTATTTTTTTTAAATAAATTAGTTTTGGGGCTTTTACAAATATTTTTGGGGTCCAATAAATTCCAAAAAAATTATCCTAAGTCCAGTTTTTTATTTTACACCCAAAAATATTATTTTTATAATATTTTAATATATTTTAAAAACATTTAATTTTATTTAATGCCAAAATACCCTGGTTTTTATTTAGTAAAAATTCTCGAAAAATCCCAAAAAATTCTAAAAAATTCCTGTTTTAAAAATCTTGAAAAATCAGGAGGTTTACAATCTACCCCCCCTTAAGAGGATTGCGTCCTCGCAATCAAAGAATAATCGGTCAACAGAGATGACACGGTTGTAAGTATTGTTCGAAACACATCACAAGACACTTAAGAAAAATATTGTTTCCCTAAGAATGAAAGTTATGCACTTTCCAGAGTAAAGAAAATCTAGTTAAAACAAGAGAACTATAACTTATAGAAAAATTGGGTTATTATTAACAAGTTTCAAATTACTAGGTTGGGACTAAGGTCACGAACCAACAGGCACGAGCTAAAATAATACTAGAAACGGTAGCTACGAATCACTTACGCGTATTAGCTACTCCACGAGTCTGCACGTTCTCCACGGTCATCGCAAAAGCTTGTCCGCGTCCTTGCGGTCGATTCCTCTGCTATTGTTGAGCCTGCTGGAAGAGTGCTGCTTGTGGTGCCAAGGGTGGCCTCGGCTGATACCCTCCTGGGACTGGTGGTCTGACTCCTTGTACTCCCATTTGTGGTGCTCCCAATACTGGATAAGCTGGCCTCGGTGCTGGTAACATTAGTGCTCCTTCTCGACGCTTGGGGCATTCCTTCACTAAATGCTGACTGGATCCGCAAGCTAAACATAATTTTCTTTTGCGTCTGTACTCGTTCTCAATATGGCCTCACTTATAACAATACTGACAGATAGGCAGTGCCTGCAGAGATGCTCGGGGTGGCTGGTGCAGGTGAGAACTCTGTACAATTTCTTCCTGTGGTGCTCCGGCTGGTGCTGATGTGGCTGGTTGATGAATCATCAATGCTTTCTCTCGATGCTGAGGACAATCCTTGGCTAAGTGTTGATTGGTTTCGCAAATCAAGCATAATCCTAACTTGTGTCTGCAGTCCTTCTCAATATGGCCTACCTTACCATAGTAGTGACAACTAGGAAGGACTAGTGCAAGTGGTGTAGATGCTATCTGTGGTGGATTCATCTGTAGTCGCTTTGCAACTTTTTTCTGTTGTGCTTGGTCTGGTGCTGATGCATAGGACCGCTTCTGGCTGGACTCTATCCTTGTGGTGCACTCCACGGGTCGTGCTGCAGCAAGAACGTCCTCATCTAAGGTAGTTGCATTTGAACTGATTAACTTCCGTAACTCCGAGCTAAATCTGTCGATGAACTTCTCCGCTTGGTTTTGCTGAGCTTCTTGATGAACCTTCTGATGGGCTTGTATCATCGCATAGAATATTCAAAACTTTTGTTGTTCGTCCATAGGCTGTCCTAGTGGAAAGGAAGGCATCAGTGGAGTAGACTGCGTCGATGGTGGAACGTCATCTTGATGGATTCTCGAGGCAGGCTGACTTGCTTGACTATATTGTGATGATTGACCTTCACCAACTGGTGTCACATCGTCTTCGTGGGTAACCATAACGCCTTGTGGTATTCCTGTATGAGCCTCGTTGCTGGCTTGTGGGTCCATTTCCCTGCATCCAAAATAAATAATAAGAGGCGCACAGGAATCAAGGCAGGATGCAAGTCAATAAATTAATTCGAATAGATATCAAGAATAATTCAAGCAAGTGGATGAGATCCTAGAAACTTTTCCTATTCTTATTGCAGGCATGTTCGGTCCCTAAGATAAAATCGAATAATTTAGTCATAGACCTACATGGGCCACTACAAAAACTATGTCATACCCCAGTCCCAAAAATACCGAGGGACTGGATGCGCGACAATGGCCAGCAGTACGTACCGATGGACAAACCCAATTTAATGGATCCATCAGGGCATACTTAAGCTGTAGTACAACAATAAATAGGTCCAATATTACAAGTCACAGTCTATACTAATCTCATCCACAACAGATAATCACAGATCAAATGCCAGAATAATACAAATAGAATAAACTAACAAATCTCAATAAAGGTGTCTCGGGGAACAATTCGAGAATATGTTTGATACATCAATGTAATAGACAGAAAATAAAGGAACTGGAAATAGAAATAACTGACTATATAAAGCCAATACTCAGGAGAAGTCCTCTGGCACGATCTCGTCCTCAGGTTCTGGTACAGCTCCTGGAAGTGCTCATGTACTGTATATCTCGGGATGGATCTCTTCGGCTATACCTGGGGACATAATCTAGATCCAGGTCCTCAGGAGACATAGCAAGGTACAAGATAACTCATGCCAAAATAAATGCAGTGCAGCAATAAATAAATAATAGGATAAACTGTAAACCCCCTAATTTTCAAGAAAATTTTAAATTTGGATTTTTTTACAATTTTCAGGAATTTTTTGGGATTTTTCTGTAATTAAATTCAGGTATTTTAATTATTAAATGATTTTTAAATAATGTTTAATAATATTAAAATATTATAAAAATAATATTTTATGGTGTAAAATAAAAACCTGGACCTAGGATAATTTTTCGAGAATTTATTGGACCCCGAAAGTATTTTTAAAGCCCTAAAAACTTATTAATTAATTAAACCAAAATAAACCGAGTTTATTTTAAATAAACCAAACCAAACCAATAATTGAACCAAACCGGTTTTATTAAACCAAATTCTTTGCGGGTCGGATCCGGGTCTAACCCAGACCCGACCCACTAACCCAGACCCGACCCGCACCTTTTGCATATTAGATCGGGTCCGCCCGACCGAACCCGTCCACCCGCACCTGCCCGAACCCGCTAGCCTCTTCCCCTTCCCTGCGAACCCGACCGCCGCTGCCGTTAGCCGGCCGACCCGCCGCCCGCTCGCCTCTCCGCGCCGCCTCGCCGCCGAAACGCTCGCCAGCCCCTCCTCTTCCTCTCCCCCTCACCGGCCGCCTCTCCCTCTCCCTCGACCTCCTATTTAAACCCTCCCTCTCCTCTGTCCTCCTGCCCGTCTCCGGCTGAACCCGTCCCTAAACACCGACGAACCCCTCATCAGCCACCCACTCTCCGGCCTGAGACTTCTCCCTTCCCCGAGCTCCCGCCGCCACCGAGAACCTTCGCTGCTCCGCCACGCAGCTCCCCTCGACCCAGCCTCGCCTCCGCCCGAAGTCAGCGCCTCCGCCACGGTCTCCCTGCCCCCGCAGCAGTAGCGGGCCAGTCGCCTCCACCAGCGAGCACCGCCCACCTCCGGCGACTCCGACTGTAGTGCCTCAGCTGGCCGCCCAGCCCATCAACCCTCCGGCAAGCACAGCCGACTCTGGCAAAGCCCCAGAACCTAAACCCTATGAGCGACGCGGACACGTATCGGACACGAATAATATGCTATTTTTTAAGCCCTGTTCAGGTACTCGTATCTCTCTCCTCGCTGCCCTGTTTTCGATTTTGTCAGTTGTATCGCGTAGCCTGCATGACCCCCTCGATGCCTGTGCAAACCGCTCTGTGCATCGCGTCATGTGGAGATCACAAACCGCGATCCAAAAACAGGAAAATCAATACCCTATTTTACCCCGGAACTGAGTACGCCCCGCCAAACGGGACGACTTGGTCGCACGCGGTCTTCACCGATACGTGCGCGTCGTTGATACGGACGTGTAGGATTTTGCAGAAGCTGATTCGGATGTGCGTGCACACCGGAATCAGTGCGTATCCGCAGACAACGTCCCGTATCCGACTTTTCTGTATGTCGTTATAACTTAGTGTACACACGTTGGATCGAGACAAAACTTACGCCATCGGAGTCGTAGTAATACGCTGGTCCTGTGAGCCAAGTTTGGTTCGATTCTGAGAACGTTGACAAAATTGCGTGTCGTGGGCCCCACAGGCTCTACTTGACGGGCAATTTTGTGATCGGCTCATCGGAATCCAATTCTGAAAATTCCGTTGGGTTCGTATCATCGTTCCTGACCTGTTGACACTAAGTTGGACTGATTTGGAGACCTTTGACCCTGATGCGCTTTTCGGTGCAAAGCGGCCCACATCTGGACCCCGCCTTGACCCGAAAATATTATTTTTGCCCCTGTGTCCAAATTGGACTCAAGGACAGGCATTTCTAGCTGATTAATATTTTCTGGATCTGATGGTGATGTCTATTTCAGCAACCGGAGTACTGCCTGCAATCTCCGCTGAAGCCAGAGCTACAATTGGAGCCGAAAACCCAGGCAAGTGTACCTTGCCATAAATTGCAGCTTATTGATTCATTTTGTTCTCTTGCTTTATTTTCTGTGACTGTTGTACTTGCTCAACCCTAGGGCCGTGTGACTTACTTAGCTTCCGATTAACAGTCGGGTGCCAACACCGTACGCGGGGTTGTGTAACGTCACCTAGAGATGGATATCGTGACATTTACATTCTTGTACTTGCCCTATCAAGTACATTATTCCCAGGACACTTGACACTAATCATGAGACAGAATCTTCCTGAAATATTTAAGGTAATTCTGTATAGGAGACAGGTTTATGACATCTTTACATGCTTAGATTTTATCCTGACTTATTGCATTAGTTTTAATCTTGCGTAACATGAACATTATGAACTGTGACGTGAGATTACATTGGGTGGGGAGAGTATTACCATACCAAGGCTGATTATATTATATATATTGTCATCTGGATGTGTCCTAGTCTCTGACACAGAGCTTTGGCACCAGTTCTGGCCCTTCGAGAAAATACTGCTATGGTTTCTTTGACACTGATCCTGTAGTAGTCTCAGCCTGAGTATGACTAATAACTCTCACTTGCATAACACTTAGCTGGTTTAAATTATTTACCATATTGTTTCCTTTAATTATGCACTGCATTTATTTTGGCTTGAGCTTTCTTGTACCTTGCTATGTCCCCTGAGGACCTGGATCCGGATTATGTCCCCAGGATTAGCAGACGAGGTCTATCCAGAGATATACGGAACATGAGCACTTCTCGGAGCAGTACCAGAACCTGAGGATGAGGTGATCGCTGAGGACTTCTCCTGAATATCTGATTCTTCCATGCTCAGTTGTTATGGCAAATAAACTCTATATTTCCTGTTTTAATGAACTTTTGTAAACAGACTTAATATCGGGTTGTTCCCCGATTTTTAATTACTTGTAACTGGAAGTTGTTTATTTCTTTTGCTGATATTGCTATCTTTATTTTGTGGATGAGATTAGTAAACCCTGACTATTGTAATACAACTTAAGTACGCCCCGATGGATCCATTAAATTGGGTTTGTCCATCGGTGTGTGCTGCTGGCCATTGCCACGTGGCTAGTCCCTCGATATTTTGGGACTGGGGCGTGACATGGTTTTTGTGGTGGCCCATGCAGGTCAACGACTAAATTGTTCGGTTTCAACTTAGGGACCGAACAGGCCTGCAATAAGAATAGGATAAAGTTTTTAGGATCTCATCCACTTGCTTGAATCGTTTTTGATATCTATATCGTATTCGAACTAATTTTTGACTTGCATCTTGCCTTGACTCCAGTGTGCCTCTTATAGTTTATTTTTGATGCAGAGTAATGGATTCACGAGAAAATGACGGAACTCCAGCAAGAACACCAATAGGTGATGTAGCCACCTACGGAGAAGATGAAGTGACGCTATTGAGTGGAGATCCCTCTACTCACCGAAGCAGCCAAGCAGATCAGCAAGCTTCTAGATTTTGACGTAATGACATCCCACCTCCGCCGTAGTTCATTCCACCAATGCCTGTATTCCCTCAAGGGCAGCCAATTTACGGGCAACAGATATTCCAGATGATTTACGCAATGATGCAAGCTCAGCAACAAGTCCAAAATGAGGCCCAGCGTCGCGAGGCTGAGTACTTGAGGAACAGTATAGTAAATGCACTGGAGCAGGTCAACCTACCAGCTCGACGACCAATGACTGGCTCTATCACCGATTTCCGCCAGCTGAAGCCCCGTACCTTTTCTGGCAAGGAGGGACCAACAGAAGTTCATGAATGGCTCACCAACATTCGGCATCAATTAGAAGCAGCTGAGCTTCCCCAGGAACGTTGGATGACTGCCGTCAGAATACAATTGACGGACAATGCTCATCACTGGTGGCTATCCGAGGAGACCCGGCTCGGACCAGACCGAGTTACTTGGGAAGAGTTCTCCAGACTCTTCCAGAAGATGTACATTCCGGTTATCGCTCGATCAGAACTTTCGGACAAGTTCAATCGTCTCACTCAGAAAGCTATGACGGTGGAAGAGTACAACGCCGAGTTCATTCGTCTAAGTCGCTTCGCCCCAACATTGATCCCAACAGAAGAAGAGAAGGCCGAGAAGTTTTTCGATGGACTCAACATCGAGTTACAGAAACTAATTGGATCTGTCGCACCAACTTTGTACTCGGACGTCCTTGCTGCAGCTCGACGCATGGAGCGCGTCACCAGGAGAGAAACCAGTCTGAAGCGGCCTTCCCCATCAGCAACAGCCAGAGCACCACAAGAAGAAGCTGTAAAGAGACCTCACCTACACCAACAGCAGAAAGCAGCTACCCCCCAAGTAATAGTCCTCTCTACTTGTCACTACTGTGGCAAAGCAGGCCATCTCGCCAGAGAATGTCGACGCAGGTTAGGACTATGCTTAGGTTGCGGATCCAGACAGCATGCAGTGAGGGACTGCCCTGAGCGTAGAGAAGGAGTACCAAGGGCAAACCAACAAACTCTACCAGCACCAGGAGGACATCAACCAAGGCCACCCTTGGCACTTCAAGCAGCACCCTACCAGCAAGCCCAGCAACAGCAGAGAGCACCACCTCAAGGATGCGGACAATGTAATCACACGTCTCATGTCCATGTGGCCCCATGTCCATATCACGCAAGATCATATCTAATGGAGCAAGTCATAATAAGCTCTAAGCATATATGTAAAGAATATGTCATGAACCTGAATCCTATACAGAATCACCATGAATGTCTCAAGAAGATTCTGTCTCATGAATAGTGTCAGGTGTCCTGGGTTATGATGTACTTGATAAGACAAGTACGAGAAATATAGGGACTCGGTATCCATGTCTAGATGACCATACACAATGCCGCGTACGGCGTTGGCACCCGACTATTAATCGGACGCTAACTAAAGTCACACGGTCCTCGGTTGAACATTTATATCAAGATTATATAGGTATAACAAGGAACTCAAGCAAAGTACTATAACAGGAATCACTGCGAGTTGGCAAGGTACACTTGCCTGCGGTTCTGGCTCCAACTGTAGCTCTGGTATTCGTGAAATCTCCAAGAACGTCTCCGAATACTGAAACAAATATTACCATCAGATTCAAAAAATATCAAATAGCTAGAAATGCCTGTCCTTCAGTCCAATTTAGAGACAAGGGCAAAAATAAAAATTTCGGGTCAAAGCGGGGTCCACATGTGGCCCACTTTGCACCAAAAAATGTGTCAGGGACAAAGGTCTCCAAATTCGTCAAACTTAGTGTCAACAAGTCCAGAACGATGATACGAACCCATTGGAACTTTCAGAATTGGATTCCGATGAGCCGATCACAAAATCGCCCGTCAAGTGGAGCCTGTGGGGCCCACGATACGCGATTTTGTCAACGTTCTCAGAATCGAACCAAACTTGGGTCACAGGACCAGCGTATCGCTATGAGTCCGATGGCACAAGTTTTGTTTCTATCCGACGTGTGTACACAAAGTTACGACGTATTCCAGAACGGACGAATACGGGACGGTGTCGGCGAATATGCGTTGATTTCGGTGTGCACGCACATCCAAATCAACTTCTGCAAAATCCTGCACGTCCGTATCAACGGTGCGCACGTATCGGTGAAGACCGTACGTGACCAAGTCGTCCCATTTGGCGGGGCATACTCAGTTCCGGGGTAAAACAGGGCATTGTTTTTCCTGTTTTTGGATCGCGGTTCGCGATCGCCACAGGACGCGATGCACCGAGCGGGTTGCACGGGCATCGAGAGTGTCACGCAGGGTTCGCGATGCAATAAACAAAATAAAAAATGGGTCAACGAGCAGAGAGAACGGATTACCTGAACAGGGCTCCGGAAACCAAAAATTTTCGTGTCCGAGCCGACACGACACAGCGTGTCCGAGTCGTGTCCACCCTAGGGTTAGGGTTTGGGGCTTCTGCTCGAGCTATGACGGCCGAAGGCGGGCCGGAGGGAGGCCGAGGGCAGCAGGGGAGGCGCTGGCCAGAGGCGGCGGCGCGCCCGAGCTGGCGGGGGACGGGCGGAGCCGGCTGCTACTGTGGCTAGGCGCTGGGGAGCTGGAGGGAAGGAGAAAGGAGGAGGAGAGGGAGGCCGGGGCAGAGCGACATCGTCGGCGGAGCGGCGAGGCGGTGGCGGCGAGGTCTGGGGCTCGTCGGCTGGGCTGCGGGACGAGCTAGGGTTCAGGTCAGGGGCGACGGAGAGGGGAGGTGCTGGCCGTAGGGCAGCAGGGGCTTTATATAGGGCAGCGGCTGGGAACGGGGCCGAGCAGGGCGGCGGAGGAGGCGGAGTCGTGGCCGGGCGGGGCGGTGCGTGGCCGAGCGGGCGGGCGGAGCGCCGGGAGACGCGGGCATGGGCGGGTCGTAGGGAGAGGGGGAAAGCGGGTCGGGTCAGGCGGGTCGCGGGTTGGGCAGACCTGATCTGACCTGCAGGCTGAGAGGTCCGGTCCGGTCCGGTTCGGTTGGACCGGGTTCAGCCCGGTTCGGCCCGGTTTGAACCCGGTTTAACCCGATTTTTTTTAAATAAATTAGTTTTGGGGCTTTTAAAAATATTTTTGGGGTCCAATAAATTCCAGAAAAATTATCCTATATCCAGTTTTTCATTTTACACCCAAAAATATTATTTTCATAATATTTTAATATATTTTAAAAATATTTAATTTTATCTAATGCCAAAATATCCCGGTTTTTAATTAGTAAAAATTCCCAAAAAATCCTAGAAAATTCTGAAAAAAATTCTGTTTTAATCTTGAAAAATCGGGGGGTTTACAGATCCTAAAAATGTTCCGTCATATTTATCCCTGAACAGATTCATTAAAGCGATCGTCTATGACAATACCTCCTAAAGGGAAGATCTTCCGACGAGATAATCTCCTGAAGAGATAGAAAATATGACTGTATCTCCAGAAGAAAATGAAAATACCTCTGGAAGAGAAGATCTCCCGATGAGATAATCTCCTGAAAAAATAGAAAATATGACTGTATCTCTTAAAGAAAATAAAAATATCTCCTGAAGAGAAGATCTCCTGAAGACAGAAAAAATATGACAAGTATCTCCCGAAGAGATTTGAAATATCTCCTAAAGAGATTGGAAATATCTCCCGAAGAGACAATCTCCCGAAGAGATAATCTCTAGAAGAGAGATAAATCTCCAGAAGAGATCATATAATCTCCATCTCCTAAAAAGATAATCTCTAGAATAGATAAATCTTTAGAAGAGATCTACTATAATCTCCCGAAGAGGTAATATTAATCTCTAGAATAAATAAATCTGTAAAAGAGATCTATTATAATCTCCCGAAGAGATAATATTAATCTCTTGAAAAGATAATCTCCTGCAGAGATATAAATATTCTGAAGAGATCTCCCGAAGAGAAGATCTCCCGAAGAGATTTAATATGAGTAGTTATCATTTACTCATTATGCCTATAATAGCTAGGTCAATGTGATACGTTATGACCAAAATAATAAAAGAACATGTTCTGGCTCCTGAAGTACCATATTTAAAGAATATTAATTCTTTATGTCACGCCCCAGTCCCAAAAGTATATGGAACCAGGCCATGTGGCATTGGCCAGCTGACACGTCACTAAGGGATTACCCAATTTAATGGACCCAAAGAGACGTGCTACGCTGTCCTAAAATACTAACAAGTTTAATACAGGTAAAGTCTAATCTCATCCACAAAAATATCAAGGAATACTGAAAAAGTGCTGAAATATATAATGCCAAGTCTGAAGTGTCATAGTACAAATCAGATAAACCTGGTGGGAACAAACCCACTACAAAAGATAATAAAAGTACTGAAATAAGATAGACTAGAGGATCATCTATCTAGGTAAGTAGCTCCAACTCCAGGTGAACAATCTACTAAAGATCAGGGAGAAGGTGCTCCAGCTCCAGGTGTACTAAAAGATCAGGCAGATTCTGATGGCAGCTCTTCTAACTCCTCCTCAGTGGCATATCTAGTCTCTTGTCCGGGTCCATACACTGTGGGGTAGAATGCCTTATCTAAATCTGGAAGGAAACCAGGTCCTCAGTGGAACATAACAAGATACATAAAAATATGCCATATATGTAAATACTGAATAAATAAATAAAGGGTGAGCTAACCATCTAAGTGAATGCAATATGAAGACCTTATAGTACGTATGGGAAAATGTAGGCTAGACATATGCTGACTTAATTCACCAATCATCGTAACTGGCTAATATATGACACATATGCCCCCAGACACATGGGCACTCTATAATCGGCCATCTCCGAGGAGCATGGTATCCGAAGGTATAACATTCAAGGAGGTGGGTGTCCCATACGCCTACTAGTTATCTTCTCCGTCCAATGTAACTAATGCCAAGTCATAGCTTTTCTGTATATTCCTGATTTCGTGCTAAGCCGTGATGCACGTCACACGCACCGGTAGCTAATCGAGTACGCAAACTCGCATCCCAAAATGAATTATAATCGTGTTGCGTGTACAGGTGTCAGGGTCTAGGAGGATATTAGGATACCCTCGCAACTGTAGGTAGGGCTGCTAAAGACTAAGTCAGTTATACTACTTGTCAACGTACTTGTTGACGGTACCCGAGACAATCTCGGACACGCACAGTTATATTTAAGTTTACTGGAAATAACATACAACAGTTAAATAATTAAACAGTAAAACTTGGCAAGGTATACTTGCCTACGTCCTCTAGCTGGGTGTGCTAAAAACCTGTTCCTGCAGTCGTGCCTAAGGGGTCCTGTGACCTGGGGTTACTGACTGCGTTGTAGGTGCACTATGTTCAAGATGTACAGGGTCCGTGAATTTAACATTTAAATAAAGCGTTTATTAAATAATATATATATAGCATAGTATATATATATATACTTATGTATATATATAATAAAGACATACATATAAATATAAATATATAAATATAGTATTTATATACTTAATATAAATATATACATACATATATAAATATATAATATAAATACATATACATATTTATATATATATAATAAACATAAATTGTAAGAAGAAAGTAAAATAATAATATATATGTTATATATATTTTTTATATGCTTAATAACATATATTTATATATATATATATATATATATATATATATATATATATATATATATATATATATATATATATATATATATATATATATATATATATATATATAATAATAATAATAATAATAAATGCATATATATATATATATATATATATAAATATACATATATACATATATACATATATACATATATAGCTATATATATATAAATAATATATGATAATACATATAATATATAAATAGATATACATACATATATACTATATATATATATATATGCTAAAAATATAAAATACATATATATATATATATATATTTATTATATAATTATATAATCTGAGTATATATATAAATATAATATATTTATATATAAATAATATATATACATATATATAATACAATACATATATAAGTATATATATATATATACATATATATATATATAAATAAACAATAAAATACATATATATATATATATACATACATATAATATATAACAGTATACTATATATATACTGTATATATATACATATAATAAATTATAATATAATTATATAATATATACAATTATATATATATATATATATATATATATATATATATATATATATATATATATATATATATATATATATATATATATATATATATATATATATATATATATATTACAATATACATAATTATATTATATATATATATATATATATATATATATATATATATATATATATGTATGTATATATAAAAAAATACAAAAATACATATATGTATACATATGTATAATATATAATATAATATAATATAATATTATTTTATATATATATATATATATATATATATATATATATATATATATATATACTGTATATTATATACTGTAATAATAATAATAATTATATTTTTCCTTTAATTTCCAGGGTTCATTCATCAGAGCCATCATGGCTCTGATACCAAAATTTACCAAATAGGTACTTTTGACTTTAAATCGTCCATTGCCATTAAAACAATGGAACGAACTGTCTCTGTAAATAATACAGAACATTCGCTTAAATTACTAAGTGAAGAAGATATTGGGCATGTTAGAGATGCTTACAATTATGTCCATATTGGACTCATTCAAATAGCGTTTAAACCCTTAACTTTACCAGGGTTAAATGCTTCAATAATGACATCTTTAAGAGATGCTAGATGTTTAGACTGGAGCCAATCCTTAATGGGAGTTATGCAAACTAGTCTTTGCCATGGCCCAGTATACTTTAATGTTTATCCAAATTTAACCTTGTCTTTAACTGATCATCATCTTTATGATGCAGTTACTTTAAATATAAAGACAAATGGTTATAATTTTCTTCCTGGATCTGTTTCAAAGATTCCTTTGAAACAGACATATTATCTGTTTCAAAGATTGACTCAAATTGAGTTTGCATATACTGTAGACATTTTCTTTTTAATTCTTCCTCAGTAATTCGAGGATTTCTTCTTCTCAGGGATTCCTTTAACTTCTTTAAAGGACTGTCTTCAATAATTTCTTTCTTTAATTTTTCTTCTATAAGGATCTCATTATCCTTAATAGACTTTTGTACAATTTGTACTTTTTCTTTCTCATCAATTCTGTTCCACCATTTGATCATGAAATTTCTTTCCAGAACAGGGAATTTGAGTTGATTGAACTCACATTTAATTATCCACTTAAAAATATACGAGATTTCAAAGTGAACAAAGAAGTACATTGTACTCTCCCCTTCCATAAGAATGTCCGCATTCTGACATAAAGGATAGGATTGACTCCAAATGGCAAATAATTCTTGCAATGAAGGAGGCAAAATTTCCAGAGTAGTGCCAAATCTAAGCCACCATTTATTGAACCAAACAGGAATTTCCTGTTTCAGAATTTCTGGGCAGATGCGAATAAACCATGAATGCTTCTGCTTACTATTGTCATAGTAAAAGACTTTAGTGAAAGCCTCAATATAATCCCAATAAGTAAAGGAAGTATTGATTCCTTTTTCACGGTGAACTAATTGTCTAGTTCTGTTGGGATGAAGTCCCCAAGATTGAGGGGTAAGTATCTGCTTGATGATAATCTTGCTGTAATTCACATCACTACGAAGATCATTGGTCTTCTGATAAAAGTGCTCAATTTCCACTGATTTGGTTTGGAGCAAGATTCCTTCAAAGATATTTCGATCTTTGCCCTGGAGAGCGAACATATGATGTTCCAAATATTTTTCCTTTAATTTCCAGGGTTCATTCATCATTGGAATGTCTGATTTATTGAGTAGAAGAATTTCTTCTGAGTAATGGGTAGAGTAATTATTGTGGGTAAAAATTGTTTCTACCTCAACAGCCTGTTTATAAGAAACATTGGTTTCTTCTTGATCTTGAATTTGAATGCCTCTATTAGAGGGCTTGCCTTTCCCAAGAACAGTTTTCTTGGACTGATAACGGAACTCATTGGAGTCCGCAGTCATGGGTCTTGGAACCCATGGTTGTTTTCCCTTCTCCTTCCTACTCATGGTTCTGCAAAAATTCACGAGTAAGAAAATCAGGAAGAGAATTATTAACTCCCTTAATATATTCAATATCAAATTCAAATATGGCTAATTCAGATTGCCATCTAGCAAATATCTGTTTGGATGCTAAATTTTTAACATCTTTTTCTAAAACAGTCTTTGCAGAACTACAATCAATACGCAATAAGAATTTCTTATTGAGTAAATCATCTTGAAATTTATGGATGCATTGAATAATAGAAAGAATTTCTTTCTTAATAGTAGAGTAATTACTCTGAGCAGTATTCCATTTTCCTGAATGGTATCTTACTAACATTTCTTTGTTAGTAGTGGGATTCAATTGTTTCAGTATACCACCATAACCAATATTACTGGCATCAGTCTCAACAATTTTAAACCATTCAGCATTGGCTAAATGTAAACAAGGTAAATTTTTAACCTTTTGTTTTATTATTTTCACTGCCTCAGTATGAACATTAGTCCAAGGCGTAGGATTTTTTCTCAATCTTTGATACAAAATTTTTGTATCATTAGCAATATTCTTATAAAATTCTGCAACATAATTAAGTGCACCAAGAAATCTTTGTAACTGTTTATTATCAGTTATTTCATCAGGGAATTTAGAAGCAAATTCAATACTTCTATCAATTGGATGAATTGTGTTATTAGTAATATTATGTCCCAAAAATCTTATATCCTGTTGGAAAAGTTTCATTTTTTGAGCAGATATTACTAAACCATTTTTAATGGCTAAGTGTTTAAACATACTAAGATGTTTAAAGTGTTCTTCAATTGAATTAGAGAAGATTAATATATCATCAATATATGATAATATAAAATTAGAATGTTGAATGAATATTTCATTCATAATATTCTAAAATTCTGAAGGTGCATTCTTCAGACCAAAGGGCATTACATTCCATTCGTAATGTCCAAAAGGAACAGTAAAAGCGGTTTTATACCGATCCTTTTCATCAATTTGTATCTGCCAATAACCTGATTTCAGGTCGAATTTAGAATAAATTCTGGCTTTTACAATTCTATTAAGTAAATCCCTTTTATTAGGAATTGGATATCTAATCCATTTCAAAACCTTATTCAAAGGCTTGTAATTAATTACAAGTCTAGGTACTCCTCTTTCTTTCTCAGCATTATTATTAACATAGAATGCTGTACAACTCCATGGGGAGTATGATTTTCTTATTAATTTTTTATCCAATAATTCTTGGATTTCTTTCTTGCATAGTTCAAGATATTCTTGATTCATCTGACAAGGTCTAGCCTTTGTCGGAATATCCTTTTCATTAAAGGATTCTTCGTAAGGAAGAGAAACAATATGTTGTTTTCTATTCCAAAAAGCATTTGGCAAATTACTACAAGTTTGTAGTTTGAAATCCTCTTCAACTTGTTTTATTCTATTTTGGATTTCATATTGCTTTAGCTGCTGGGTTATTGTAACCTGAGCAAGTTCCTCTTTTAGGAAATTAACTTGATTTTCTTTCAAGCGAACATTGTTAAGAATTTTAACAATAGGATTAGTTATAAATTCAAAAGTTATTCTTTTGCCTTTATAACAGGTAGTAATACCTTCTTTTGTTATCTCATTGATTGGCATTAATTTTTCTAAGAAAGGAGTTCCTAGAATAACATGCTGAGATATTTCCTTTACAACAATTAGATGTAGAGGAATACAAATATCATTCTTACAAATATTCACATTGGTGATTTTGTAAGGAGTGGTTAATGCTTTATTATTAGCAGCACTAAGTGTCTGAGTAGTTCGTTCGCAATATTTTATGGGAACGATTCCCTCTTTGACACAATTCAAATCTGCACCACTATCAACCAGTACAATTAAATTATTAATATAATACTCGTTATTAACAAGCATATTGATTTTTATATACCATTTATGGGTAATGAAAAGATCCATCTTTTGTAGGAAATTGTTCCTATCAAATTCATCTTGATGTTCTACTAAATTCTTCCCCTCTTGTTCTTGCGAGTGTGAAGAACTAGCAGAAGTGTTACTAGTAGTAACAGTTTTAGTGGAGTGTCTAGAAATATTTTCTAGCTCAAGCTTATCCAGACGTGTCTGAATATGTTGATCTTGAGATTTCAACTGTTTTATTTCAATCTTCAAAGTCTTAATTTCAGACTGAAGATCCTGCATAGTAACAGGTTTAACTTGCCTACTCTTGTATCGTGAGAAAACTTCAGCCATATTATAAGCTTCAGTAGGACTTTTAGGATTATTATCCTCTAATTTTTCTTGACCAATAAAGTCAATAATTTTATTCTTAATATTAGGACTAATTTGATCTTTTAACAAAGCTTCAATTATATCTTTTTTCTCATCGAGAGTTAAGGTATTAATTGATAAGCCATTCATTTCTACTATAGATTTATAGTAGTCAACATTCTTTTCTGTAACACATTCGTTACATTGACAATTTTCTCCGTATTCATTTTCAGAATTGTCTGATGATTCATCATTGGATGAACTGCTTTCTTCATAATCAGAATTAATCATTAATTTATAAAGAGTATTTCTTAACTCTTCATCTTCGATTTCTTCAATCTTCTTTTTCGTGTAACATTTATTAGCATAATGGCCTAATTTGCCACATTTATAACATTTAATAACTTTCTTAGAAGATTTCTTCTTCCGAAAGTTTCTACCATCTTTATTGTTGGTAGTATCTTTTCTTTTAGAAGGGTATTTCCTTCTTCTATAAGGTTTCTTATTGTATTCCTTATAGTCATTAACTTTCTTTTTCCCCTTATTAGGAGATTTAGGAACATCCATAGCAAACTGGTCACAAAATTCTCCCAATTGCTTTCTCTCAGAGATTCTCTGAGTCTTTAATTGATGTCTTAGCTTTAAATCATTACATAAAGCTAAACCTTCTTCGATACACTTATTGATCAAGCTACCATAAGTGTAACTATTATAGGGAATTACCCCATTATTTTGACTTCTTAGTCCTTGCCTAATCCTTTCAGCAAAAAGGTTTGGAAGTCCATCAATAAATTTTGATTTCCAGTGAGCATCATTAGCATCACCAAGTAACATTACTCTATTCAAGAAGGTATCTTTATACCATCTAAAATGAGTAAGAGTTGGACATCTCAAATTCTGAAGAAGAGTCCTTATTCTTTCTCCATGATCAGAAATTCCACCAGTAAAGTGTTCTAAAATTGTGATCATTAAAGTATAGACTGCATCAGTCTTAGTGACCTGAGTATTATCTTCAGAATTGGTCTCAGTTTTAACAGCATTAATTATTTCTTGCCGTTGAGATTCAGTAAGGCAGTTATTCCACCAACCTCGAAGAATTCCAGTGAAACCACAAGTAATGAATTGTGCAGTTTCTTTATCATTATTGCCAGTAGCTTTAGCAACATTAAAGTACATCATCATTCGATGTAACTGATCATGAATTTGTTTATCAGTAAGACCATCTATGTTCCATTCATAGATATCTCCACCACTGTAGTGGTTTTGTATTATTGAATCATTTTCTTCAAATAATACATCAGTTGGAGTAGGTCTTTGATAATAATATTTCATTAGATTCGGCTTATTATATTTAACAGCCTGAATCTGAGGATTATTAATGGGTTTCGTTTCAACAAAAGATTGTTGAATAGCATCAATTTGCTCAATATTAATATCTTCATCTTCTTCCTCAAGATCATTGATCTCAGAAGACGAATCCTTCATTTCTGAACTATTAAGCACTTGAATTTGCTTTTGCTTGTCAGATTGCTGAAGCATTTCGTTAGCAAATTGTTGCTTTGCTTTAGCAATTAAGTCTTTCAATTCCATTTCTTCAGCATTAATTGTCTGAATATTAGTTCTTTTAAACTGAGCTATTAGCTCTTTAATATCTTCTTTAGTAACTTCAGGATTCTTTCGAATCTTAAAGTCTTTTACCTCTGGAGGAGGTTTAATAGGGATATTAGAAGTTTCCCTTAAAGAAGATTTTCCAGATTTAATGGAAAGATCTAATCTTTTTATGACATCAATTTGATGTAAAACCTTTTCTAAGTCTGTTTCAATTCGAGTCAATTGTTGACCCATAACTTGAATGGAAACATTAGTGTAATTATTTTGCTTAATTACCTTTTGTAATTCTTTGATAATTACTTCTTTGCTATCAATTGTTTTAGCAGAAGAAGAAGCATCAATTTTTTCCGGCATATTTTTTACCGTGAGTTTAATTGACTCAGAAGGAGGATACATTGATCTCACAACTCCTTTACTTGTACCTTCATCGGTACTCCAAGTCTTATAATATTCTTCTAACACATTTAGTTGTGTTAATTCCTTAGTGACATGGTCATGGATAAACCTGTCAGTAAAGGGTATAAGACATTTTGATCTTTCAAGATGATTGTAATATTCATCTTTTAATTCATATCTCCTTTTAAGAGAGAAGGTTTTTTCAAACCATTTTCGAAAATTAATATCTTCATAGTACATTCTATTGAGAATGTCCCGAACTACTTTATTGGTTGTAAAAACCATTAAAAAGTAGAAAATGCCATGTCCGACATTGTCGGTGAGCTCACTTTGCTCTTCTCTTTGTAGAGAGGATGTGCTATTGCATCATCAGAAATTTGTATTTTATTTATTTCTTCTTTATTAGAAGAAGTAGATCCAATAGTAGATGGTAAAGGTATTGGTAAAGGTTTTCTACAGTTACTTGATATAGAAAGCCTTGATATTTCATGTGGAGTAAATCTTACTTCCACCTCACCATCATGAGTTTGAATGATTTGATCTATTTCTGTATCCACAATAGGTTGTGGTAATACAGCTTGACTTAATATCCATTCTTTGGGGAAATTTATTTCATCCCATCTAATTATACGATTTGTTGCTACATTTGATGTCAACAAATTAGTTTCTATCAAAGTAGTCTTTCCAGGCTTAGTAATATGTTTAGCCTTTGGGGCAATGGTATTCATTACCTTATAATGAACTCTATAAATTATTGCTATAGTTTCAGATCCAGGAAGAAAATTGTAACCATTTGTCTTTATATTTAAAGTAACTGCATCATAAAGATGATGATCAGTTAAAGACAAGGTTAAATTTGGATAAACATTAAAGTATACTGGGCCATGGCAAAGACTAGTTTGCATAACTCCCATTAAGGATTGGCTCCAGTCTAAACATCTAGCATCTCTTAAAGATGTCATTATTGAAGCATTTAACCCTGGTAAAGTTAAGGGTTTAAACGCTATTTGAATGAGTCCAATATGGACATAATTGTAAGCATCTCTAACATGCCCAATATCTTCTTCACTTAGTAATTTAAGCGAATGTTCTGTATTATTTACAGAGACAGTTCGTTCCATTGTTTTAATGGCAATGGACGATTTAAAGTCAAAAGTACCTATTTGGTAAATTTTTTTTGGCTTCACATTTGGAATTGTCCATTTGTTTAGTTCCTCCATTTCAGAGGGATACTCAACATTTTGAGCATTCTTTAGAGATTTGCCCTTATTAAGAGCTCTCTTATTGGTTCCAATTGCTAAGGGTTTTTCCATAGCAAATATGAGGTTCTACTTCTTTGACATACAGGTAAATTTGCAAGTTATCAGGAAGTTGTTAATAAAACTTACTATGTAAATTCTGTTGTTTTACTTAACTAATCAAGTAGTTGTCATCTATCCTAGACGATAGTAAAGACCTAACACGACTGTCAACGATTTATGCCAAAACACAGCCATCACGGCATAAACAGGCTACGCGACTTTGATGTCGTTCCATTAGGTAGAAGACACATCACTAAGATAGATTTGAACATAATTTATGGTTGAGTAACACAACAGCTTTAAACATAGTATGAATCATAACAATCTTCCTTCAAACAACTATACAATTACATGTTATGCAAAGAAGTAGAATTACCTCAGCCTTGAGCCATCATGGCTCTGATACCAAAATGAACCAGGATAAGAAGGATGAGGCGTCAAACGTTTATGAGGAATTTTATTGATAGTTGGAATTTATTACAGAGCACACAAGCTTACAGAATAGCAAAGAAAACAAACACTCCAAAAGAAAAGCGTACATAATAGAGAGGACCTGGCCTCTATTTATACTACAAAGGTCGACATTGATCGACTGGCAGATGCAAGTAAGGTGACCGGCAGCTGTGAGGGAGATTCCTTATCAAGACAGCAACGTGAGTGCTCGTCACTATCAACTTTTCACTTTATCTTCTTTAATTTTCCACCATCCACGTAGTAGCCTTTATTGAAAGAAGAGTAAGTGGTAGGGTCCACCATTGTCGGCCAATAATTAAAGAGATTCTCTTTATAAAAAGTAAAGTAAACAGTGATTGCCATCTGTATTCTGGCAATAGTAAATCCTTACTGTAGACTTTCATTGTCACTTTCATTATCAGATTGAGTAGTGACTCTTTTGTGCATACGTTTGAAGAAAGTTTCTTCATCCAGAGTATCTTCATCCTCTTTACCAGATTTGGTAGAGCTAACAGACATATTATCTGTTTCAAAGATTGACTCAAATTGAGTTTGCATATACTGTAGACATTTTCTTTTTAATTCTTCCTCAGTAATTCGAGGATTTCTTCTTCTCAGGGATTCCTTTAACTTCTTTAAAGGACTGTCTTCAATAATTTCTTTCTTTAATTTTTCTTCTATAAGGATCTCATTATCCTTAATAGACTTTTGTACAATTTGTACTTTTTCTTTCTCATCAATTCTGTTCCACCATTTGATCATGAAATTTCTTTCCAGAACAGGGAATTTGAGTTGATTGAACTCACATTTAATTATCCACTTAAAAATATACGGGATTTCAAAGTGAACAAAGAAGTACATTGTACTCTCCCCTTCCATAAGAATGTCCGCATTCTGACATAAAGGATAGGATTGACTCCAAATGGCAAATAATTCTTGCAATGAAGGAGGCAAAATTTCCAGAGTAGTGCCAAATCTAAGCCACCATTTATTGAACCAAACAGGAATTTCCTGTTTCAGAATTTCTGGGCAGATGCGAATAAACCATGAATGCTTCTGCTTACTATTGTCATAGTAAAAGACTTTAGTGAAAGCCTCAATATAATCCCAATAAGTAAAGGAAGTATTGATTCCTTTTTCACGGTGAACTAATTGTCTAGTTCTGTTGGGATGAAGTTCCCAAGATTGAGGGGTAAGTATCTGCTTGATGATAATCTTGCTGTAATTCACATCACTACGAAGATCATTGGTCTTCTGATAAAAGTGCTCAATTTCCACTGATTTGGTTTGGAGCAAGATTCCTTCAAAGATATTTCGATCTTTGCCCTGGAGAGCGAACATATGATGTTCCAAATATTTTTCCTTTAATTTCCAGGGTTCATTCATCATTGGAATGTCTGATTTATTGAGTAGAAGAATTTCTTCTGAGTAATGGGTAGAGTAATTATTGTGGGTAAAAATTGTTTCTACCTCAACAGCCTGTTTATAAGAAACATTGGTTTCTTCTTGATCTTGAATTTGAATGCCTCTATTAGAGGGCTTGCCTTTCCCAAGAACAGTTTTCTTGGACTGATAACGGAACTCATTGGAGTCCGCAGTCATGGGTCTTGGAACCCATGGTTGTTTTCCCTTCTCCTTCCTACTCATGGTTCTGCAAAAATTCACGAGTAAGAAAATCAGGAAGAGAATTATTAACTCCCTTAATATATTCAATATCAAATTCAAATATGGCTAATTCAGATTGCCATCTAGCAAATATCTGTTTGGATGCTAAATTTTTAACATCTTTTTCTAAAACAGTCTTTGCAGAACTACAATCAATACGCAATAAGAATTTCTTATTGAGTAAATCATCTTGAAATTTATGGATGCATTGAATAATAGAAAGAATTTCTTTCTTAATAGTAGAGTAATTACTCTGAGCAGTATTCTATTTTCCTGAATGGTATCTTACTAACATTTCTTTGTTAGTAGTGGGATTCAATTGTTTCAGTATACCACCATAACCAATATTACTGGCATCAGTCTCAACAATTTTAAACCATTCAGCATTGGCTAAATGTAAACAAGGTAAATTTTTAACCTTTTGTTTTATTATTTTCACTGCCTCAGTATGAACATTAGTCCAAGGCGTAGGATTTTTTCTCAATCTTTGATACAAAATTTTTGTATCATTAGCAATATTCTTATAAAATTCTGCAACATAATTAAGTGCACCAAGAAATCTTTGTAACTGTTTATTATCAGTTATTTCATCAGGGAATTTAGAAGCAAATTCAATACTTCTATCAATTGGATGAATTGTGTTATTAGTAATATTATGTCCCAAAAATCTTATATCCTGTTGGAAAAGTTTCATTTTTTGAGCAGATATTACTAAACCATTTTTAATGGCTAAGTGTTTAAACATACTAAGATGTTTAAAGTGTTCTTCAATTGAATTAGAGAAGATTAATATATCATCAATATATGATAATATAAAATTAGAATGTTGAATGAATATTTCATTCATAATATTCTGAAATTCTGAAGATGCATTCTTCAGACCAAAGGGCATTACATTCCATTCGTAATGTCCAAAAGGAACAGTAAATGCGGTTTTATACCGATCCTTTTCATCAATTTGTATCTGCCAATAACCTGATTTCAGGTCGAATTTAGAATAAATTCTGGCTTTTACAATTCTATTAAGTAAATCCCTTTTATTAGGAATTGGATATCTAATCCATTTCAAAACCTTATTCAAAGGCTTGTAATTAATTACAAGTCTAGGTACTCCTCTTTCTTTCTCAGCATTATTATTAACATAGAATGCTGTACAACTCCATGGGGAGTATGATTTTCTTATTAATTTTTTATCCAATAATTCTTGGATTTCTTTCTTGCATAGTTCAAGATATTCTTGATTCATCTGACAAGGTCTAGCCTTTGTCGGAATATCCTTTTTATTAAAGGATTCTTCGTAAGGAAGAGAAACAATATGTTGTTTTCTATTCCAAAAAGCATTTGGCAAATTACTACAAGTTTGTAGTTTGAAATCCTCTTCAACTTGTTTTATTCTATTTTGGATTTCATATTGCTTTAGCTGCTGGGTTATTGTAACCTGAGCAAGTTCCTCTTTTAGGAAATTAACTTGATTTTCTTTCAAGCGAACATTCTTAAGAATTTTAACAATAGGATTAGTTATAAATTCAAAAGTTATTCTTTTGCCTTTATAACAGGTAGTAATACCTTCTTTTGTTATCTCATTGATTGGCATTAATTTTTCTAAGAAAGGAGTTCCTAGAATAACATGCTGAGATATTTTCTTTACAACAATTAGATGTAGAGGAATACAAATATCATTCTTACAAATATTCACATCGGTGATTTTGTAAGGAGTGGTTAATGCTTTATTATTAGCAGCACTAAGTGTCTGAGTAGTTCGTTCGCAATATTTTATGGGAACGATTCCCTCTTTGACACAATTCAAATCTGCACCACTATCAACCAGTGCAATTAAATTATTAATATAATACTCGTTATTAACAAGCATATTGATTTTTATATACCATTTATGGGTAATGAAAAGATCCATCTTTTGTAGGAAATTGTTCCTATCAAATTCATCTTGATGTTCTACTAAATTCTCCCCCTCTTGTTCTTGCGAGTGTGAAGAACTAGCAGAAGTGTTACTAGTAGTAACAGTTTTAGTGGAGTGTCTAGAAATATTTTCTAGCTCAAGCTTATCCAGACGTGTCTGAATATGTTGATCTTGAGATTTCAACTGTTTTATTTCAATCTTCAAAGTCTTAATTTCAGACTGAAGATCCTGCATAGTAACAGGTTTAACTTGCCTACTCTTGTATCGTGAGAAAACTTCAGCCATATTATAAGCTTCAGTAGGACTTTTAGGATTATTATCCTCTAATTTTTCTTGACCAATAAAGTCAATAATTTTATTCTTAATATTAGGACTAATTTGATCTTTTAACAAAGCTTCAATTATATCTTTTTTCTCATCGAGAGTTAAGGTATTAATTGATAAGCCATTTATTTCTACTATAGATTTATAGTAGTCAACATTCTTTTCTGTAACACATTCGTTACATTGACAATTTTCTCCGCATTCATTTTCAGAATTGTCTGATGATTCATCATTGGATGAACTGCTTTCTTCATAATCAGAATTAATCATTAATTTATAAAGAGTATTTCTTAACTCTTCATCTTCGATTTCTTCAATCTTCTTTTTCGTGTAACATTTATTAGCATAATGGCCTAATTTGCCACATTTATAACATTTAATAACTTTCTTAGAAGATTTCTTCTTCCGAAAGTTTCTACCATCTTTATTGTTGGTAGTATCTTTTCTTTTAGAAGGGTATTTCCTTCTTCTATAAGGTTTCTTATTGTATTCCTTATAGTCATTAACTTTCTTTTTCCCCTTATTAGGAGATTTAGGAACATCCATAGCAAACTGGTCACAAAATTCTCCCAATTGCTTTCTCTCAGAGATTCTCTGAGTCTTTAATTGATGTCTTAGCTTTAAATCATTACATAAAGCTAAACCTTCTTCGATACACTTATTGATCAAGCTACCATAAGTGTAACTATTATAGGGAATTACCCCATTATTTTGACTTCTTAGTCCTTGCCTAATCCTTTCAGCAAAAAGGTTTGGAAGTCCATCAATAAATTTTGATTTCCAGTGAGCATCATTAGCATCACCAAGTAACATTACTCTATTCAAGAAGGTATCTTTATACCATCTAAAATGAGTAAGAGTTGGACATCTCAAATTCTGAAGAAGAGTCCTTATTCTTTCTCCATGATCAGAAATTCCACCAGTAAAGTGTTCTAAAATTGTGATCATTAAAGTATAGACTGCATCAGTCTTAGTGACCTGAGTATTATCTTCAGAATTGGTCTCAGTTTTAACAGCATTAATTATTTCTTGCCGTTGAGATTCAGTAAGGCAGTTATTCCACCAACCTCGAAGAATTCCAGTGAAACCACAAGTAATGAATTGTGCAGTTTCTTTATCATTATTGCCAGTAGCTTTAGCAACATTAGAGTACATCATCATTCGATGTAACTGATCATGAATTTGTTTATCAGTAAGACCATCTATGTTCCATTCATAGATATCTCCACCACTGTAGTGGTTTTGTATTATTGAATCATTTTCTTCAAATAATACATCAGTTGGAGTAGGTCTTTGATAATAATATTTCATTAGATTCGGCTTATTATATTTAACAGCCTGAATCTGAGGATTATTAATGGGTTTCGTTTCAACAAAAGATTGTTGAATAGCATCAATTTGCTCAATATTAATATCTTCATCTTCTTCCTCAAGATCATTGATCTCAGAAGACGAATCCTTCATTTCCGAACTATTAAGCACTTGAATTTGCTTTTGCTTGTCAGATTGCTGAAGCATTTCGTTAGCAAATTGTTGCTTTGCTTTAGCAATTAAGTCTTTCAATTCCATTTCTTCAGCATTAATTGTCTGAATATTAGTTCTTTTAAACTGAGCTATTAGCTCTTTAATATCTTCTTTAGTAACTTCAGGATTCTTTCGAATCTTAAAGTCTTTTACCTTTGGAGGAGGTTTAATAGGGATATTAGAAGTTTTCCTTAAAGAAGATTTTCCAGATTTAATGGAAAGATCTAATCTTTTTATGACATCAATTTGATGTAAAACCTTTTCTAAGTCTGTTTCAATTCGAGTCAATTGTTGACCCATAACTTGAATGGAAACATTAGTGTAATTATTTTGCTTAATTACCTTTTGTAATTCTTTGATAATTACTTCTTTGCTATCAATTGTTTTAGCAAAAGAAGAAGCATCAATTTTTTCCGGCATATTTTTTACCGTGAGTTTAATTGACTCAGAAGGAGGATACATTGATCTCACAACTCCTTTACTTGTACCTTCATCGGTACTCCAAGTCTTATAATATTCTTCTAACACATTTAGTTGTGTTAATTCCTTAGTGACATGGTCATGGATAAACCAGTCAGTAAAGGGTATAAGACATTTTGATCTTTCAAGATGATTGTAATATTCATCTTTTAATTCATATCTCCTTTTAAGAGAGAATGTTTTTTCAAACCATTTTCGAAAATTAATATCTTCATAGTACATTCTATTGAGAATGTCCCGAACTACTTTATTGGTTGTAAAAACCATTAAAAAGTAGAAAATGCCATGTCCGACATTGTCGGTGAGCTCACTTTGCTCTTCTCTTTGTAGAGAGGATGTGCTATTGCATCATCAGAAATTTGTATTTTATTTATTTCTTCTTTATTAGAAGAAGTAGATCCAATAGTAGATGGTAAAGGTATTGGTAAAGGTTTTCTACAGTTACTTGATATAGAAAGCCTTGATATTTCATGTGGAGTAAATCTTACTTCCACCTCACCATCATGAGTTTGAATGATTTGATCTATTTCTGTATCCACAATAGGTTGTGGTAATACAGCTTGACTTAATATCCATTCTTTGGGGAAATTTATTTCATCCCATCTAATTATATGATTTGTTGCTACATTTGATGTCAACAAATTAGTTTCTATCAAAGTAGTCTTTCCAGGCTTAGTAATATGTTTAGCCTTTGGGGCAATGGTATTCATTACCTTATAATGAACTCTATAGATTATTGCTATAGTTTCAGATCCAGGAAGAAAATTGTAACCATTTGTCTTTATATTTAAAGTAACTGCATCATAAAGATGATGATCAGTTAAAGACAAGGTTAAATTTGGATAAACATTAAAGTATACTGGGCCATGGCAAAGACTAGTTTGCATAACTCCCATTAAGGATTGGCTCCAGTCTAAACATCTAGCATCTCTTAAAGATGTCATTATTGAAGCATTTAACCCTGGTAAAGTTAAGGGTTTAAACGCTATTTGAATGAGTCCAATATGGACATAATTGTAAGCATCTCTAACATGCCCAATATCTTCTTCACTTAGTAATTTAAGCGAATGTTCTGTATTATTTACAGAGACAGTTCGTTCCATTGTTTTAATGGCAATGGACGATTTAAAGTCAAAAGTACCTATTTGGTAAATTTCTTTTGGCTTCACATTTGGAATTGTCCATTTGTTTAGTTCCTCCATTTCAGAGGGATACTCAACATTTTGAGCATTCTTTAGAGATTTGCCCTTATTAAGAGCTCTCTTATTGGTTCCAATTGCTAAGGGTTTTTCCATAGCAAATATGAGGTTCTACTTCTTTGACATACAGGTAAATTTGCAAGTTATCAGGAAGTTGTTAATAAAACTTACTATGTAAATTCTGTTGTTTTACTTAACTAATCAAGTAGTTGTCATCTATCCTAGACGATAGTAAAGACCTAACACGACTGTCAACGATTTATGCCAAAACACAGCCATCACGGCATAAACAGGCTACGCGACTTTGATGTCGTTCCATTAGGTAGAAGACACATCACTAAGATAGATTTGAACATAATTTATGGTTGAGTAACACAACAGCTTTAAACATAGTATGAATCATAACAATCTTCCTTCAAACAACTATACAATTACATGTTATGCAAAGAAGTAGAATTACCTCAGCCTTGAGCCATCATGGCTCTGATACCAAAATTTACCAAATAGGTACTTTTGACTTTAAATCGTCCATATTGGTGGAATTTCTGATCATGGAGAAAGAATAAGGACTCTTCTTCAGAATTTGAGATGTCCAACTCTTACTCATTTTAGATGGTATAAAGATACCTTCTTGAATAGAGTAATATTACTTGGTGATGCTAATGATGCTCACTGGAAATCAAAATTTATTGATGGACTTCCAAACCTTTTTGCTGAAAGGATTAGGCAAGGACTAAGAAGTCAAAATAATGGGGTAATTCCCTATAATAGTTACACTTATGGTAGCTTGATCAATAAGTGTATCGAAGAAGGTTTAGCTTTATGTAATGATTTAAAGCTAAGACATCAATTAAAGACTCAGAGAATCTCTGAGAGAAAGCAATTGGGAGAATTTTGTGACCAGTTTGCTATGGATGTTCCTAAATCTCCTAATAAGGGGAAAAAGAAAGTTAATGACTATAAGGAATACAATAAGAAACCTTATAGAAGAAGGAAATACCCTTCTAAAAGAAAAGATACTACCAACAATAAAGATGGTAGAAACTTTCGGAAGAAGAAATCTTCTAAGAAAGTTATTAAATGTTATAAATGTGGCAAATTAGGCCATTATGCTAATAAATGTTACACGAAAAAGAAGATTGAAGAAATCGAAGATGAAGAGTTAAGAAATACTCTTTATAAATTAATGATTAATTCTGATTATGAAGAAAGCAGTTCATCCAATGATGAATCATCAGACAATTCTGAAAATAAATGCGGAGAAAATTGTCAATGTAACGAATGTGTTACAGAAAAGAATGTTGACTACTATAAATCTATAGTAGAAATGAATGGCTTATCAATTAATACCTTAACTCTCGATGAGAAAAAAGATATAATTGAAGCTTTGTTAAAAGATCAAATTAGTCCTAATATTAAGAATAAAATTATTGACTTTATTGGTCAAGAAAAATTAGAGGATAATAATCCTAAAAGTCCTACTGAAGCTTATAATATGGCTGAAGTTTTCTCACGATACAAGAGTAGGCAAGTTAAACCTGTTACTATGCAGGATCTTCAGTCTGAAATTAAGACTTTGAAGATTGAAATAAAACAGTTGAAATCTCAAGATCAACATATTCAGACACGTCTGGATAAGCTTGAGCTAGAAAATATTTCTAGACACTCCACTAAAACTGTTACTACTAGTAACACTTCTGCTAGTTCTTCACACTCGCAAGAACAAGAGGGGGAGAATTTAGTAGAACATCAAGATGAATTTGATAGGAACAATTTCCTACAAAAGATGGATCTTTTCATTACCCATAAATGGTATATAAAAATCAATATGCTTGTTAATAACGAGTATTATATTAATAATTTAATTGCACTGGTTGATAGTGGTGCAGATTTGAATTGTGTCAAAGAGGGAATCGTTCCCATAAAATATTGCGAACGAACTACTCAGACACTTAGTGCTGCTAATAATAAAGCATTAACCACTCCTTACAAAATCACCGATGTGAATATTTGTAAGAATGATATTTGTATTCCTCTACATCTAATTGTTGTAAAGGAAATATCTCAGCATGTTATTCTAGGAACTCCTTTCTTAGAAAAATTAATGCCAATCAATGAGATAACAAAAGAAGGTATTACTACCTGTTATAAAGGCAAAAGAATAACTTTTGAATTTATAACTAATCCTATTGTTAAAATTCTTAACAATGTTCGCTTGAAAGAAAATCAAGTTAATTTCCTAAAAGAGGAACTTGCTCAGGTTACAATAACCCAGCAGCTAAAGCAATATGAAATCCAAAATAGAATAAAACAAGTTGAAGAGGATTTCAAACTACAAACTTGTAGTAATTTGCCAAATGCTTTTTGGAGTAGAAAACAACATATTGTTTCTCTTCCTTACGAAGAATCCTTTAATGAAAAGGATATTCCGACAAAGGCTAGACCTTGTCAGATGAATCAAGAATATCTTGAACTATGCAAGAAAGAAATCCAAGAATTATTGGATAAAAAATTAATAAGAAAATCATACTCCCCATGGAGTTGTACAGCATTCTATGTTAATAATAATGCTGAGAAAGAAAGAGGAGTACCTAGACTTGTAATTAATTACAAGCCTTTGAATAAGGTTTTGAAATGGATTAGATATCCAATTCCTAATAAAAGGGATTTACTTAATAGAATTGTAAAAGCCAGAATTTATTCTAAATTCGACCTGAAATCAGGTTATTGGCAGATACAAATTGATGAAAAGGATCGGTATAAAACCGCTTTTACTGTTCCTTTTGGACATTACGAATGGAATGTAATGCCCTTTGGTCTGAAGAATGCACCTTCAGAATTTCAGAATATTATGAATGAAATATTCATTCAACATTCTAATTTTATATTATCATATATTGATGATATATTAATCTTCTCTAATTCAATTGAAGAACACTTTAAACATCTTAGTATGTTTAAACACTTAGCCATTAAAAATGGTTTAGTAATATCTGCTCAAAAAATGAAACTTTTCCAACAGGATATAAGATTTTTGGGACATAATATTACTAATAACACAATTCATCCAATTGATAGAAGTATTGAATTTGCTTCTAAATTCCCTGATGAAATAACTGATAATAAACAGTTACAAAGATTTCTTGGTACACTTAATTATGTTGCAGAATTTTATAAGAATATTGCTAATGATACAAAAAATTTGTATCAAAGATTGAGAAAAAATCCTACGCCTTGGACTAATGTTCATACTGAGGCAGTGAAAATAATAAAACAAAAGGTTAAAAATTTACCTTGTTTACATTTAGCCAATGCTGAATGGTTTAAAATTGTTGAGACTGATGCCAGTAATATTGGTTATGGTGGTATACTGAAACAATTGAATCCCACTACTAACAAAGAAATGTTAGTAAGATACCATTCAGGAAAATGGAATACTGCTCAGAGTAATTACTCTACTATTAAGAAAGAAATTCTTTCTATTATTCAATGCATCCATAAATTTCAAGATGATTTACTCAATAAGAAATTCTTATTGCGTATTGATTGTAGTTCTGCAAAGACTGTTTTAGAAAAAGATGTTAAAAATTTAGCATCCAAACAGATATTTGCTAGATGGCAATCTGAATTAGCCATATTTGAATTTGATATTGAATATATTAAGGGAGTTAATAATTCTCTTCCTGATTTTCTTACTCGTGAATTTTTGCAGAACCATGAGTAGGAAGGAGAAGGGAAAACAACCATGGGTTCCAAGACCCATGACTGCGGACTCCAATGAGTTCCGTTATCAGTCCAAGAAAACTGTTCTTGGGAAAGGCAAGCCCTCGAATAGAGGCATTCAAATTCAAGATCAAGAAGAAACCAATGTTTCTTATAAACAGGCTGTTGAGGTAGAAACAATTTTTACCCACAATAATTACTCTACCCATTACTCAGAAGAAATTCTTCTACTCAATAAATCAGACATTCCAATGATGAATGAACCCTGGAAATTAAAGGAAAAATATTTGGAACATCATATGTTCGCTCTCCAGGGCAAAGATCGAAATATCTTTGAAGGAATCTTGCTCCAAACCAAATCAGTGGAAATTGAGCACTTTTATCAGAAGACCAATGATCTTCGTAGTGATGTGAATTACAGCAAGATTATCATCAAGCAGATACTTACCCCTCAATCTTGGGGACTTCATCCCAACAGAACTAGACAATTAGTTCACCGTGAAAAAGGAATCAATACTTCCTTTACTTATTGGGATTATATTGAGGCTTTCACTAAAGTCTTTTACTATGACAATAGTAAGCAGAAGCATTCATGGTTTATTCGCATCTGCCTAGAAATTCTGAAACAGGAAATTCCTGTTTGGTTCAATAAATGGTGGCTTAGATTTGGCACTACTCTGGAAATTTTGCCTCCTTCATTGCAAGAATTATTTGCCATTTGGAGTCAATCCTATCCTTTATGTCAGAATGCGGACATTCTTATGGAAGGGGAGAGTACAATGTACTTCTTTGTTCACTTTGAAATCTCGTATATTTTTAAGTGGATAATTAAATGTGAGTTCAATCAACTCAAATTCCCTGTTCTGGAAAGAAATTTCATGATCAAATGGTGGAACAGAATTGATGAGAAAGAAAAAGTACAAATTGTACAAAAGTCTATTAAGGATAATGAGATCCTTATAGAAGAAAAATTAAAGAAAGAAATTATTGAAGACAGTCCTTTAAAGAAGTTAAAGGAATCCCTGAGAAGAAGAAATCCTCGAATTACTGAGGAAGAATTAAAAAGAAAATGTCTACAGTATATGCAAACTCAATTTGAGTCAATCTTTGAAACAGATAATATGTCTGTTAGCTCTACCAAATCTGGTAAAGAGGATGAAGATACTCTGGATGAAGAAACTTTCTTCAAACGTATGCACAAAAGAGTCACTACTCAATCTGATAATGAAAGTGACAATGAAAGTCTACAGTAAGGATTTACTATTGCCAGAATACAGATGGCAATCACTGTTTACTTTACTTTTTATAAAGAGAATCTCTTTAATTATTGGCCGACAATGGTGGACCCTACCACTTACTCTTCTTTCAATAAAGGCTACTACGTGGATGGTGGAAAATTAAAGAAGATAAAGTGAAAAGTTGATAGTGACGAGCACTCACGTTGCTGTCTTGATAAGGAATCTCCCTCACAGCTGCCGGTCACCTTACTTGCATCTGCCAGTCGATCAATGTCGACCTTTGTAGTATAAATAGAGGCCAGGTCCTCTCTATTATGTACGCTTTTCTTTTGGAGTGTTTGTTTTCTTTGCTATTCTGTAAGCTTGTGTGCTCTGTAATAAATTCCAACTATCAATAAAATTCCTCATAAACGTTTGACGCCTCATCCTTCTTATCCTGGTTCATTTTGGTATCAGAGCCATGATGGCTCAAGGCTGAGGTAATTCTACTTCTTTGCATAACATGTAATTGTATAGTTGTTTGAAGGAAGATTGTTATGATTCATACTATGTTTAAAGCTGTTGTGTTACTCAACCATAAATTATGTTCAAATCTATCTTAGTGATGTGTCTTCTACCTAATGGAACGACATCAAAGTCGCGTAGCCTGTTTATACCGTTATGGCTGTGTTTTGGCATAAATCGTTGACAGTCGTGTTAGGTCTTTACTATCGTCTAGGATAGATGACAACTACTTGATTAGTTAAGTAAAACAACAGAATTTACATAGTAAGTTTTATTAACAACTTCCTGATAACTTGCAAATTTACCTGTATGTCAAAGAAGTAGAACCTCATATTTGCTATGGAAAAACCCTTAGCAATTGGAACCAATAAGAGAGCTCTTAATAAGGGCAAATCTCTAAAGAATGCTCAAAATGTTGAGTATCCCTCTGAAATGGAGGAACTAAACAAATGGACAATTCCAAATGTGAAGCCAAAAGAAATTTACCAAATAGGTACTTTTGACTTTAAATCGTCCATTGCCATTAAAACAATGGAACGAACTGTCTCTGTAAATAATACAGAACATTCGCTTAAATTACTAAGTGAAGAAGATATTGGGCATGTTAGAGATGCTTACAATTATGTCCATATTGGACTCATTCAAATAGCGTTTAAACCCTTAACTTTACCAGGGTTAAATGCTTCAATAATGACATCTTTAAGAGATGCTAGATGTTTAGACTGGAGCCAATCCTTAATGGGAGTTATGCAAACTAGTCTTTGCCATGGCCCAGTATACTTTAATGTTTATCCAAATTTAACCTTGTCTTTAACTGATCATCATCTTTATGATGCAGTTACTTTAAATATAAAGACAAATGGTTACAATTTTCTTCCTGGATCTGAAACTATAGCAATAATCTATAGAGTTCATTATAAGGTAATGAATACCATTGCCCCAAAGGCTAAACATATTACTAAGCCTGGAAAGACTACTTTGATAGAAACTAATTTGTTGACATCAAATGTAGCAACAAATCGTATAATTAGATGGGATGAAATAAATTTCCCCAAAGAATGGATATTAAGTCAAGCTGTATTACCACAACCTATTGTGGATACAGAAATAGATCAAATCATTCAAACTCATGATGGTGAGGTGGAAGTAAGATTTACTCCACATGAAATATCAAGGCTTTCTATATCAAGTAACTGTAGAAAACCTTTACCAATACCTTTACCATCTACTATTGGATCTACTTCTTCTAATAAAGAAGAAATAAATAAAATACAAATTTCTGATGATGCAATAGCACATCCTCTCTACAAAGAGAAGAGCAAAGTGAGCTCACCGACAATGTCGGACATGGCATTTTCTACTTTTTAATGGTTTTTACAACCAATAAAGTAGTTCGGGACATTCTCAATAGAATGTACTATGAAGATATTAATTTTCGAAAATGGTTTGAAAAAACCTTCTCTCTTAAAAGGAGATATGAATTAAAAGATGAATATTACAATCATCTTGAAAGATCAAAATGTCTTATACCCTTTACTGACTGGTTTATCCATGACCATGTCACTAAGGAATTAACACAACTAAATGTGTTAGAAGAATATTATAAGACTTGGAGTACCGATGAAGGTACAAGTAAAGGAGTTGTGAGATCAATGTATCCTCCTTCTGAGTCAATTAAACTCACGGTAAAAAATATGCCGGAAAAAATTGATGCTTCTTCTTTTGCTAAAACAATTGATAGCAAAGAAGTAATTATCAAAGAATTACAAAAGGTAATTAAGCAAAATAATTACACTAATGTTTCCATTCAAGTTATGGGTCAACAATTGACTCGAATTGAAACAGACTTAGAAAAGGTTTTACATCAAATTGATGTCATAAAAAGATTAGATCTTTCCATTAAATCTGGAAAATCTTCTTTAAGGGAAACTTCTAATATCCCTATTAAACCTCCTCCAGAGGTAAAAGACTTTAAGATTCGAAAGAATCCTGAAGTTACTAAAGAAGATATTAAAGAGCTAATAGCTCAGTTTAAAAGAACTAATATTCAGACAATTAATGCTGAAGAAATGGAATTGAAAGACTTAATTGCTAAAGCAAAGCAACAATTTGCTAACGAAATGCTTCAGCAATCTGACAAGCAAAAGCAAATTCAAGTGCTTAATAGTTCGGAAATGAAGGATTCGTCTTCTGAGATCAATGATCTTGAGGAAGAAGATGAAGATATTAATATTGAGCAAATTGATGCTATTCAACAATCTTTTGTTGAAACGAAACCCATTAATAATCCTCAGATTCAGGCTGTTAAATATAATAAGCCGAATCTAATGAAATATTATTATCAAAGACCTACTCCAACTGATGTATTATTTGAAGAAAATGATTCAATAATACAAAACCACTACAGTGGTGGAGATATCTATGAATGGAACATAGATGGTCTTACTGATAAACAAATTCATGATCAGTTACATCGAATGATGATGTACTCTAATGTTGCTAAAGCTACTGGCAATAATGATAAAGAAACTGCACAATTCATTACTTGTGGTTTCACTGGAATTCTTCGAGGTTGGTGGAATAACTGCCTTACTGAATCTCAACGGCAAGAAATAATTAATGCTGTTAAAACTGAGACCAATTCTGAAGATAATACTCAGGTCACTAAGACTGATGCAGTCTATACTTTAATGATCACAATTTTAGAACACTTTACTGGTGGAATTTCTGATCATGGAGAAAGAATAAGGACTCTTCTTCAGAATTTGAGATGTCCAACTCTTACTCATTTTAGATGGTATAAAGATACCTTCTTGAATAGAGTAATGTTACTTGGTGATGCTAATGATGCTCACTGGAAATCAAAATTTATTGATGGACTTCCAAACCTTTTTGCTGAAAGGATTAGGCAAGGACTAAGAAGTCAAAATAATGGGGTAATTCCCTATAATAGTTACACTTATGGTAGCTTGATCAATAAGTGTATCGAAGAAGGTTTAGCTTTATGTAATGATTTAAAGCTAAGACATCAATTAAAGACTCAGAGAATCTCTGAGAGAAAGCAATTGGGAGAATTTTGTGACCAGTTTGCTATGGATGTTCCTAAATCTCCTAATAAGGGAAAAAAGAAAGTTAATGACTATAAGGAATACAATAAGAAACCTTATAGAAGAAGGAAATACCCTTCTAAAAGAAAAGATACTACCAACAATAAAGATGGTAGAAACTTTCGGAAGAAGAAATCTTCTAAGAAAGTTATTAAATGTTATAAATGTGGCAAATTAGGCCATTATGCTAATAAATGTTACACGAAAAAGAAGATTGAAGAAATCGAAGATGAAGAGTTAAGAAATACTCTTTATAAATTAATGATTAATTCTGATTATGAAGAAAGCAGTTCATCCAATGATGAATCATCAGACAATTCTGAAAATGAATGCGGAAAAAATTGTCAATGTAACGAATGTGTTACAGAAAAGAATGTTGACTACTATAAATCTATAGTAGAAATGAATGGCTTATCAATTAATACCTTAACTCTCGATGAGAAAAAAGATATAATTGAAGCTTTGTTAAAAGATCAAATTAGTCCTAATATTAAGAATAAAATTATTGACTTTATTGGTCAAGAAAAATTAGAGGATAATAATCCTAAAAGTCCTACTGAAGCTTATAATATGGCTGAAGTTTTCTCACGATACAAGAGTAGGCAAGTTAAACCTGTTACTATGCAGGATCTTCAGTCTGAAATTAAGACTTTGAAGATTGAAATAAAACAGTTGAAATCTCAAGATCAACATATTCAGACACGTCTGGATAAGCTTGAGCTAGAAAATATTTCTAGACACTCCACTAAAACTGTTACTACTAGTAACACTTCTGCTAGTTCTTCACACTCGCAAGAACAAGAGGGGGAGAATTTAGTAGAACATCAAGATGAATTTGATAGGAACAATTTCCTACAAAAGATGGATCTTTTCATTACCCATAAATGGTATATAAAAATCAATATGCTTGTTAATAATGAGTATTATATTAATAATTTAATTGCACTGGTTGATAGTGGTGCAGATTTGAATTGTGTCAAAGAGGGAATCGTTCCCATAAAATATTGCGAACGAACTACTCAAACACTTAGTGCTGCTAATAATAAAGCATTAACCACTCCTTACAAAATCACCGATGTGAATATTTGTAAGAATGATATTTGTATTCCTCTACATCTAATTGTTGTAAAGGAAATATCTCAGCATGTTATTCTAGGAACTCCTTTCTTAGAAAAATTAATGCCAATCAATGAGATAACAAAAGAAGGTATTACTACCTGTTATAAAGGCAAAAGAATAACTTTTGAATTTATAACTAATCCTATTGTTAAAATTCTTAACAATGTTCGCTTGAAAGAAAATCAAGTTAATTTCCTAAAAGAGGAACTTGCTCAGGTTACAATAACCCAGCAGCTAAAGCAATATGAAATCCAAAATAGAATAAAACAAGTTGAAGAGGATTTCAAACTACAAAACTTGTAGTAATTTGCCAAATACTTTTTGGAATAGAAAACAACATATTGTTTCTCTTCCTTACGAAGAATCCTTTAATGAAAAGGATATTCCGACAAAGGCTAGACCTTGTCAGATGAATCAAGAATATCTTGAACTATGCAAGAAAGAAATCCAAGAATTATTGGATAAAAATTAATAAGAAAATCATACTCCCCATGGAGTTGTACAGCATTCTATGTTAATAATAATGCTGAGAAAGAAAGAGGAGTACCTAGACTTGTAATTAATTACAAGCCTTTGAATAAGGTTTTGAAATGGATTAGATATCCAATTCCTAATAAAAGGGATTTACTTAATAGAATTGTAAAAGCCAGAATTTATTCTAAATTCGACCTGAAATCAGGTTATTGGCAGATACAAATTGATGAAAAGGATCGGTATAAAACCGCTTTTACTGTTCCTTTTGGACATTACGAATGGAATGTAATGCCCTTTGGTCTGAAGAATGCACCTTCAGAATTTCAGAATATTATGAATGAAATATTCATTCAACATTCTAATTTTATATTATCATATATTGATGATATATTAATCTTCTCTAATTCAATTGAAGAACACTTTAAACATCTTAGTATGTTTAAACACTTAGCCATTAAAAATGGTTTAGTAATATCTGCTCAAAAAATGAAACTTTTCCAACAGGATATAAGATTTTTGGGACATAATATTACTAATAACACAATTCATCCAATTGATAGAAGTATTGAATTTGCTTCTAAATTCCCTGATGAAATAACTGATAATAAACAGTTACAAAGATTTCTTGGTGCACTTAATTATGTTGCAGAATTTTATAAGAATATTGCTAATGATACAAAAATTTTGTATCAAAGATTGAGAAAAAATCCTACGCCTTGGACTAATGTTCATACTGAGGCAGTGAAAATAATAAAACAAAAGGTTAAAAATTTACCTTGTTTACATTTAGCCAATGCTGAATGGTTTAAAATTGTTGAGACTGATGCCAGTAATATTGGTTATGGTGGTATACTGAAACAATTGAATCCCACTACTAACAAAGAAATGTTAGTAAGATACCATTCAGGAAAATGGAATACTGCTCAGAGTAATTACTCTACTATTAAGAAAGAAATTCTTTCTATTATTCAATGCATCCATAAATTTCAAGATGATTTACTCAATAAGAAATTCTTATTGCGTATTGATTGTAGTTCTGCAAAGACTGTTTTAGAAAAAGATGTTAAAAATTTAACATCCAAACAGATATTTGCTAGATGGCAATCTGAATTAGCCATATTTGAATTTGATATTGAATATATTAAGGGAGTTAATAATTCTCTTCCTGATTTTCTTACTCGTGAATTTTTGCAGAACCATGAGTAGGAAGGAGAAGGGAAAACAACCATGGGTTCCAAGACCCATGACTGCGGACTCCAATGAGTTCCGTTATCAGTCCAAGAAAACTGTTCTTGGGAAAGGCAAGCCCTCTAATAGAGGCATTCAAATTCAAGATCAAGAAGAAACCAATGTTTCTTATAAACAGGCTGTTGAGGTAGAAACAATTTTTACCCACAATAATTACTCTACCCATTACTCAGAAAAAATTCTTAAAATGAACCAGGATAAGAAGGATGAGGCGTTAAACGTTTATGAGGAATTTTATTGATAGTTGGAATTTATTACAGAGCACACAAGCTTACAGAATAGCAAAGAAAACAAACACTCCAAAAGAAAAGCGTACATAATAGAGAGGACCTGGCCTCTATTTATACTACAAAGGTCGACATTGATCGACTGGCAGATGCAAGTAAGGTGACCGGCAGCTGTGAGGGAGATTCCTTATCAAGACAGCAACGTGAGTGCTCGTCACTATCAACTTTTCACTTTATCTTCTTTAATTTTCCACCATCCACGTAGTAGCCTTTATTGAAAGAAGAGTAAGTGGTAGGGTCCACCATTGTCGGCCAATAATTAAAGAGATTCTCTTTATAAAAAGTAAAGTAAACAGTGATTGCCATCTGTATTCTGGCAATAGTAAATCCTTACTGTAGACTTTCATTGTCACTTTCATTATCAGATTGAGTAGTGACTCTTTTGTGCATACGTTTGAAGAAAGTTTCTTCATCCAGAGTATCTTCATCCTCTTTACCAGATTTGGTAGAGCTAACAGACATATTATCTGTTTCAAAGATTGACTCAAATTGAGTTTGCATATACTGTAGACATTTTCTTTTTAATTCTTCCTCAGTAATTCGAGGATTTCTTCTTCTCAGGGATTCCTTTAACTTCTTTAAAGGACTGTCTTCAATAATTTCTTTCTTTAATTTTTCTTCTATAAGGATCTCATTATCCTTAATAGACTTTTGTACAATTTGTACTTTTTCTTTCTCATCAATTCTGTTCCACCATTTGATCATGAAATTTCTTTCCAGAACAGGGAATTTGAGTTGATTGAACTCACATTTAATTATCCACTTAAAAATATACGGGATTTCAAAGTGAACAAAGAAGTACATTGTACTCTCCCCTTCCATAAGAATGTCCGCATTCTGACATAAAGGATAGGATTGACTCCAAATGGCAAATAATTCTTGCAATGAAGGAGGCAAAATTTCCAGAGTAGTGCCAAATCTAAGCCACCATTTATTGAACCAAACAGGAATTTCCTGTTTCAGAATTTCTGGGCAGATGCGAATAAACCATGAATGCTTCTGCTTACTATTGTCATAGTAAAAGACTTTAGTGAAAGCCTCAATATAATCCCAATAAGTAAAGGAAGTATTGATTCCTTTTTCACGGTGAACTAATTGTCTAGTTCTGTTGGGATGAAGTTCCCAAGATTGAGGGGTAAGTATCTGCTTGATGATAATCTTGCTGTAATTCACATCACTACGAAGATCATTGGTCTTCTGATAAAAGTGCTCAATTTCCACTGATTTGGTTTGGAGCAAGATTCCTTCAAAGATATTTCGATCTTTGCCCTGGAGAGCGAACATATGATGTTCCAAATATTTTTCCTTTAATTTCCAGGGTTCATTCATCATTGGAATGTCTGATTTATTGAGTAGAAGAATTTCTTCTGAGTAATGGGTAGAGTAATTATTGTGGGTAAAAATTGTTTCTACCTCAACAGCCTGTTTATAAGAAACATTGGTTTCTTCTTGATCTTGAATTTGAATGCCTCTATTAGAGGGCTTGCCTTTCCCAAGAACAGTTTTCTTGGACTGATAACGGAACTCATTGGAGTCCGCAGTCATGGGTCTTGGAACCCATGGTTGTTTTCCCTTCTCCTTCCTACTCATGGTTCTGCAAAAATTCACGAGTAAGAAAATCAGGAAGAGAATTATTAACTCCCTTAATATATTCAATATCAAATTCAAATATGGCTAATTCAGATTGCCATCTAGCAAATATCTGTTTGGATGCTAAATTTTTAACATCTTTTTCTAAAACAGTCTTTGCAGAACTACAATCAATACGCAATAAGAATTTCTTATTGAGTAAATCATCTTGAAATTTATGGATGCATTGAATAATAGAAAGAATTTCTTTCTTAATAGTAGAGTAATTACTCTGAGCAGTATTCTATTTTCCTGAATGGTATCTTACTAACATTTCTTTGTTAGTAGTGGGATTCAATTGTTTCAGTATACCACCATAACCAATATTACTGGCATCAGTCTCAACAATTTTAAACCATTCAGCATTGGCTAAATGTAAACAAGGTAAATTTTTAACCTTTTGTTTTATTATTTTCACTGCCTCAGTATGAACATTAGTCCAAGGCGTAGGATTTTTTCTCAATCTTTGATACAAAATTTTTGTATCATTAGCAATATTCTTATAAAATTCTGCAACATAATTAAGTGCACCAAGAAATCTTTGTAACTGTTTATTATCAGTTATTTCATCAGGGAATTTAGAAGCAAATTCAATACTTCTATCAATTGGATGAATTGTGTTATTAGTAATATTATGTCCCAAAAATCTTATATCCTGTTGGAAAAGTTTCATTTTTTGAGCAGATATTACTAAACCATTTTTAATGGCTAAGTGTTTAAACATACTAAGATGTTTAAAGTGTTCTTCAATTGAATTAGAGAAGATTAATATATCATCAATATATGATAATATAAAATTAGAATGTTGAATGAATATTTCATTCATAATATTCTGAAATTCTGAAGGTGCATTCTTCAGACCAAAGGGCATTACATTCCATTCGTAATGTCCAAAAGGAACAGTAAATGCGGTTTTATACCGATCCTTTTCATCAATTTGTATCTGCCAATAACCTGATTTCAGGTCGAATTTAGAATAAATTCTGGCTTTTACAATTCTATTAAGTAAATCCCTTTTATTAGGAATTGGATATCTAATCCATTTCAAAACCTTATTCAAAGGCTTGTAATTAATTACAAGTCTAGGTACTCCTCTTTCTTTCTCAGCATTATTATTAACATAGAATGCTGTACAACTCCATGGGGAGTATGATTTTCTTATTAATTTTTTATCCAATAATTCTTGGATTTCTTTCTTGCATAGTTCAAGATATTCTTGATTCATCTGACAAGGTCTAGCCTTTGTCGGAATATCCTTTTTATTAAAGGATTCTTCGTAAGGAAGAGAAACAATATGTTGTTTTCTATTCCAAAAAGCATTTGGCAAATTACTACAAGTTTGTAGTTTGAAATCCTCTTCAACTTGTTTTATTCTATTTTGGATTTCATATTGCTTTAGCTGCTGGGTTATTGTAACCTGAGCAAGTTCCTCTTTTAGGAAATTAACTTGATTTTCTTTCAAGCGAACATTCTTAAGAATTTTAACAATAGGATTAGTTATAAATTCAAAAGTTATTCTTTTGCCTTTATAACAGGTAGTAATACCTTCTTTTGTTATCTCATTGATTGGCATTAATTTTTCTAAGAAAGGAGTTCCTAGAATAACATGCTGAGATATTTTCTTTACAACAATTAGATGTAGAGGAATACAAATATCATTCTTACAAATATTCACATCGGTGATTTTGTAAGGAGTGGTTAATGCTTTATTATTAGCAGCACTAAGTGTCTGAGTAGTTCGTTCGCAATATTTTATGGGAACGATTCCCTCTTTGACACAATTCAAATCTGCACCACTATCAACCAGTGCAATTAAATTATTAATATAATACTCGTTATTAACAAGCATATTGATTTTTATATACCATTTATGGGTAATGAAAAGATCCATCTTTTGTAGGAAATTGTTCCTATCAAATTCATCTTGATGTTCTACTAAATTCTCCCCCTCTTGTTCTTGCGAGTGTGAAGAACTAGCAGAAGTGTTACTAGTAGTAACAGTTTTAGTGGAGTGTCTAGAAATATTTTCTAGCTCAAGCTTATCCAGACGTGTCTGAATATGTTGATCTTGAGATTTCAACTGTTTTATTTCAATCTTCAAAGTCTTAATTTCAGACTGAAGATCCTGCATAGTAACAGGTTTAACTTGCCTACTCTTGTATCGTGAGAAAACTTCAGCCATATTATAAGCTTCAGTAGGACTTTTAGGATTATTATCCTCTAATTTTTCTTGACCAATAAAGTCAATAATTTTATTCTTAATATTAGGACTAATTTGATCTTTTAACAAAGCTTCAATTATATCTTTTTTCTCATCGAGAGTTAAGGTATTAATTGATAAGCCATTCATTTCTACTATAGATTTATAGTAGTCAACATTCTTTTCTGTAACACATTCGTTACATTGACAATTTTCTCCGCATTCATTTTCAGAATTGTCTGATGATTCATCATTGGATGAACTGCTTTCTTCATAATCAGAATTAATCATTAATTTATAAAGAGTATTTCTTAACTCTTCATCTTCGATTTCTTCAATCTTCTTTTTCGTGTAACATTTATTAGCATAATGGCCTAATTTGCCACATTTATAACATTTAATAACTTTCTTAGAAGATTTCTTCTTCCGAAAGTTTCTACCATCTTTATTGTTGGTAGTATCTTTTCTTTTAGAAGGGTATTTCCTTCTTCTATAAGGTTTCTTATTGTATTCCTTATAGTCATTAACTTTCTTTTTCCCCTTATTAGGAGATTTAGGAACATCCATAGCAAACTGGTCACAAAATTCTCCCAATTGCTTTCTCTCAGAGATTCTCTGAGTCTTTAATTGATGTCTTAGCTTTAAATCATTACATAAAGCTAAACCTTCTTCGATACACTTATTGATCAAGCTACCATAAGTGTAACTATTATAGGGAATTACCCCATTATTTTGACTTCTTAGTCCTTGCCTAATCCTTTCAGCAAAAAGGTTTGGAAGTCCATCAATAAATTTTGATTTCCAGTGAGCATCATTAGCATCACCAAGTAACATTACTCTATTCAAGAAGGTATCTTTATACCATCTAAAATGAGTAAGAGTTGGACATCTCAAATTCTGAAGAAGAGTCCTTATTCTTTCTCCATGATCAGAAATTCCACCAGTAAAGTGTTCTAAAATTGTGATCATTAAAGTATAGACTGCATCAGTCTTAGTGACCTGAGTATTATCTTCAGAATTGGTCTCAGTTTTAACAGCATTAATTATTTCTTGCCGTTGAGATTCAGTAAGGCAGTTATTCCACCAACCTCGAAGAATTCCAGTGAAACCACAAGTAATGAATTGTGCAGTTTCTTTATCATTATTGCCAGTAGCTTTAGCAACATTAGAGTACATCATCATTCGATGTAACTGATCATGAATTTGTTTATCAGTAAGACCATCTATGTTCCATTCATAGATATCTCCACCACTGTAGTGGTTTTGTATTATTGAATCATTTTCTTCAAATAATACATCAGTTGGAGTAGGTCTTTGATAATAATATTTCATTAGATTCGGCTTATTATATTTAACAGCCTGAATCTGAGGATTATTAATGGGTTTCGTTTCAACAAAAGATTGTTGAATAGCATCAATTTGCTCAATATTAATATCTTCATCTTCTTCCTCAAGATCATTGATCTCAGAAGACGAATCCTTCATTTCCGAACTATTAAGCACTTGAATTTGCTTTTGCTTGTCAGATTGCTGAAGCATTTCGTTAGCAAATTGTTGCTTTGCTTTAGCAATTAAGTCTTTCAATTCCATTTCTTCAGCATTAATTGTCTGAATATTAGTTCTTTTAAACTGAGCTATTAGCTCTTTAATATCTTCTTTAGTAACTTCAGGATTCTTTCGAATCTTAAAGTCTTTTACCTCTGGAGGAGGTTTAATAGGGATATTAGAAGTTTTCCTTAAAGAAGATTTTCCAGATTTAATGGAAAGATCTAATCTTTTTATGACATCAATTTGATGTAAAACCTTTTCTAAGTCTGTTTCAATTCGAGTCAATTGTTGACCCATAACTTGAATGGAAACATTAGTGTAATTATTTTGCTTAATTACCTTTTGTAATTCTTTGATAATTACTTCTTTGCTATCAATTGTTTTAGCAAAAGAAGAAGCATCAATTTTTTCCGGCATATTTTTTACCGTGAGTTTAATTGACTCAGAAGGAGGATACATTGATCTCACAACTCCTTTACTTGTACCTTCATCGGTACTCCAAGTCTTATAATATTCTTCTAACACATTTAGTTGTGTTAATTCCTTAGTGACATGGTCATGGATAAACCAGTCAGTAAAGGGTATAAGACATTTTGATCTTTCAAGATGATTGTAATATTCATCTTTTAATTCATATCTCCTTTTAAGAGAGAATGTTTTTTCAAACCATTTTCGAAAATTAATATCTTCATAGTACATTCTATTGAGAATGTCCCGAACTACTTTATTGGTTGTAAAAACCATTAAAAAGTAGAAAATGCCATGTCCGACATTGTCGGTGAACTCACTTTGCTCTTCTCTTTGTAGAGAGGATGTGCTATTGCATCATCAGAAATTTGTATTTTATTTATTTCTTCTTTATTAGAAGAAGTAGATCCAATAGTAGATGGTAAAGGTATTGGTAAAGGTTTTCTACAGTTACTTGATATAGAAAGCCTTGATATTTCATGTGGAGTAAATCTTACTTCCACCTCACCATCATGAGTTTGAATGATTTGATCTATTTCTGTATCCACAATAGGTTGTGGTAATACAGCTTGACTTAATATCCATTCTTTGGGAAAATTTATTTCATCCCATCTAATTATATGATTTGTTGCTACATTTGATGTCAACAAATTAGTTTCTATCAAAGTAGTCTTTCCAGGCTTAGTAATATGTTTAGCCTTTGGGGCAATGGTATTCATTACCTTATAATGAACTCTATAGATTATTGCTATAGTTTCAGATCCAGGAAGAAAATTGTAACCATTTGTCTTTATATTTAAAGTAACTGCATCATAAAGATGATGATCAGTTAAAGACAAGGTTAAATTTGGATAAACATTAAAGTATACTGGGCCATGGCAAAGACTAGTTTGCATAACTCCCATTAAGGATTGGCTCCAGTCTAAACATCTAGCATCTCTTAAAGATGTCATTATTGAAGCATTTAACCCTGGTAAAGTTAAGGGTTTAAACGCTATTTGAATGAGTCCAATATGGACATAATTGTAAGCATCTCTAACATGCCCAATATCTTCTTCACTTAGTAATTTAAGCGAATGTTCTGTATTATTTACAGAGACAGTTCGTTCCATTGTTTTAATGGCAATGGACGATTTAAAGTCAAAAGTACCTATTTGGTAAATTTCTTTTGGCTTCACATTTGGAATTGTCCATTTGTTTAGTTCCTCCATTTCAGAGGGATACTCAACATTTTGAGCATTCTTTAGAGATTTGCCCTTATTAAGAGCTCTCTTATTGGTTCCAATTGCTAAGGGTTTTTCCATAGCAAATATGAGGTTCTACTTCTTTGACATACAGGTAAATTTGCAAGTTATCAGGAAGTTGTTAATAAAACTTACTATGTAAATTCTGTTGTTTTACTTAACTAATCAAGTAGTTGTCATCTATCCTAGACGATAGTAAAGACCTAACACGACTGTCAACGATTTATGCCAAAACACAGCCATCACGGCATAAACAGGCTACGCGACTTTGATGTCGTTCCATTAGGTAGAAGACACATCACTAAGATAGATTTGAACATAATTTATGGTTGAGTAACACAACAGCTTTAAACATAGTATGAATCATAACAATCTTCCTTCAAACAACTATACAATTACATGTTATGCAAAGAAGTAGAATTACCTCAGCCTTGAGCCATCATGGCTCTGATACCAAAATTTACCAAATAGGTACTTTTGACTTTAAATCGTCCATATTGGTGGAATTTCTGATCATGGAGAAAGAATAAGGACTCTTCTTCAGAATTTGAGATGTCCAACTCTTACTCATTTTAGATGGTATAAAGATACCTTCTTGAATAGAGTAATATTACTTGGTGATGCTAATGATGCTCACTGGAAATCAAAATTTATTGATGGACTTCCAAACCTTTTTTGCTGAAAGGATTAGGCAAGGACTAAGAAGTCAAAATAATGGGGTAATTCCCTATAATAGTTACACTTATGGTAGCTTGATCAATAAGTGTATCGAAGAAGGTTTAGCTTTATGTAATGATTTAAAGCTAAGACATCAATTAAAGACTCAGAGAATCTCTGAGAGAAAGCAATTGGGAGAATTTTGTGACCAGTTTGCTATGGATGTTCCTAAATCTCCTAATAAGGGGAAAAAGAAAGTTAATGACTATAAGGAATACAATAAGAAACCTTATAGAAGAAGGAAATACCCTTCTAAAAGAAAAGATACTACCAACAATAAAGATGGTAGAAACTTTCGGAAGAAGAAATCTTCTAAGAAAGTTATTAAATGTTATAAATGTGGCAAATTAGGCCATTATGCTAATAAATGTTACACGAAAAAGAAGATTGAAGAAATCGAAGATGAAGAGTTAAGAAATACTCTTTATAAATTAATGATTAATTCTGATTATGAAGAAAGCAGTTCATCCAATGATGAATCATCAGACAATTCTGAAAATGAATGCGGAGAAAATTGTCAATGTAACGAATGTGTTACAGAAAAGAATGTTGACTACTATAAATCTATAGTAGAAATGAATGGCTTATCAATTAATACCTTAACTCTCGATGAGAAAAAAGATATAATTGAAGCTTTGTTAAAAGATCAAATTAGTCCTAATATTAAGAATAAAATTATTGACTTTATTGGTCAAGAAAAATTAGAGGATAATAATCCTAAAAGTCCTACTGAAGCTTATAATATGGCTGAAGTTTTCTCACGATACAAGAGTAGGCAAGTTAAACCTGTTACTATGCAGGATCTTCAGTCTGAAATTAAGACTTTGAAGATTGAAATAAAACAGTTGAAATCTCAAGATCAACATATTCAGACACGTCTGGATAAGCTTGAGCTAGAAAATATTTCTAGACACTCCACTAAAACTGTTACTACTAGTAACACTTCTGCTAGTTCTTCACACTCGCAAGAACAAGAGGGGGAGAATTTAGTAGAACATCAAGATGAATTTGATAGGAACAATTTCCTACAAAAGATGGATCTTTTCATTACCCATAAATGGTATATAAAAATCAATATGCTTGTTAATAACGAGTATTATATTAATAATTTAATTGCACTGGTTGATAGTGGTGCAGATTTGAATTGTGTCAAAGAGGGAATCGTTCCCATAAAATATTGCGAACGAACTACTCAGACACTTAGTGCTGCTAATAATAAAGCATTAACCACTCCTTACAAAATCACCGATGTGAATATTTGTAAGAATGATATTTGTATTCCTCTACATCTAATTGTTGTAAAGGAAATATCTCAGCATGTTATTCTAGGAACTCCTTTCTTAGAAAAATTAATGCCAATCAATGAGATAACAAAAGAAGGTATTACTACCTGTTATAAAGGCAAAAGAATAACTTTTGAATTTATAACTAATCCTATTGTTAAAATTCTTAACAATGTTCGCTTGAAAGAAAATCAAGTTAATTTCCTAAAAGAGGAACTTGCTCAGGTTACAATAACCCAGCAGCTAAAGCAATATGAAATCCAAAATAGAATAAAACAAGTTGAAGAGGATTTCAAACTACAAACTTGTAGTAATTTGCCAAATGCTTTTTGGAATAGAAAACAACATATTGTTTCTCTTCCTTACGAAGAATCCTTTAATGAAAAGGATATTCCGACAAAGGCTAGACCTTGTCAGATGAATCAAGAATATCTTGAACTATGCAAGAAAGAAATCCAAGAATTATTGGATAAAAAATTAATAAGAAAATCATACTCCCCATGGAGTTGTACAGCATTCTATGTTAATAATAATGCTGAGAAAGAAAGAGGAGTACCTAGACTTGTAATTAATTACAAGCCTTTGAATAAGGTTTTGAAATGGATTAGATATCCAATTCCTAATAAAAGGGATTTACTTAATAGAATTGTAAAAGCCAGAATTTATTCTAAATTCGACCTGAAATCAGGTTATTGGCAGATACAAATTGATGAAAAGGATCGGTATAAAACCGCTTTTACTGTTCCTTTTGGACATTACGAATGGAATGTAATGCCCTTTGGTCTGAAGAATGCACCTTCAGAATTTCAGAATATTATGAATGAAATATTCATTCAACATTCTAATTTTATATTATCATATATTGATGATATATTAATCTTCTCTAATTCAATTGAAGAACACTTTAAACATCTTAGTATGTTTAAACACTTAGCCATTAAAAATGGTTTAGTAATATCTGCTCAAAAAATGAAACTTTTCCAACAGGATATAAGATTTTTGGGACATAATATTACTAATAACACAATTCATCCAATTGATAGAAGTATTGAATTTGCTTCTAAATTCCCTGATGAAATAACTGATAATAAACAGTTACAAAGATTTCTTGGTGCACTTAATTATGTTGCAGAATTTTATAAGAATATTGCTAATGATACAAAAAATTTGTATCAAAGATTGAGAAAAAATCCTACGCCTTGGACTAATGTTCATACTGAGGCAGTGAAAATAATAAAACAAAAGGTTAAAAATTTACCTTGTTTACATTTAGCCAATGCTGAATGGTTTAAAATTGTTGAGACTGATGCCAGTAATATTGGTTATGGTGGTATACTGAAACAATTGAATCCCACTACTAACAAAGAAATGTTAGTAAGATACCATTCAGGAAAATGGAATACTGCTCAGAGTAATTACTCTACTATTAAGAAAGAAATTCTTTCTATTATTCAATGCATCCATAAATTTCAAGATGATTTACTCAATAAGAAATTCTTATTGCGTATTGATTGTAGTTCTGCAAAGACTGTTTTAGAAAAAGATGTTAAAAATTTAGCATCCAAACAGATATTTGCTAGATGGCAATCTGAATTAGCCATATTTGAATTTGATATTGAATATATTAAGGGAGTTAATAATTCTCTTCCTGATTTTCTTACTCGTGAATTTTTGCAGAACCATGAGTAGAAAGGAGAAGGGAAAACAACCATGGGTTCCAAGACCCATGACTGCGGACTCCAATGAGTTCCGTTATCAGTCCAAGAAAACTGTTCTTGGGAAAGGCAAGCCCTCTAATAGAGGCATTCAAATTCAAGATCAAGAAGAAACCAATGTTTCTTATAAACAGGCTGTTGAGGTAGAAACAATTTTTACCCACAATAATTACTCTACCCATTACTCAGAAGAAATTCTTCTACTCAATAAATCAGACATTCCAATGATGAATGAACCCTGGAAATTAAAGGAAAAATATTTGGAACATCATATGTTCGCTCTCCAGGGCAAAGATCGAAATATCTTTGAAGGAATCTTGCTCCAAACCAAATCAGTGGAAATTGAGCACTTTTATCAGAAGACCAATGATCTTCGTAGTGATGTGAATTACAGCAAGATTATCATCAAGCAGATACTTACCCCTCAATCTTGGGGACTTCATCCCAACAGAACTAGACAATTAGTTCACCGTGAAAAAGGAATCAATACTTCCTTTACTTATTGGGATTATATTGAGGCTTTCACTAAAGTCTTTTACTATGACAATAGTAAGCAGAAGCATTCATGGTTTATTCGCATCTGCCTAGAAATTCTGAAACAGGAAATTCCTGTTTGGTTCAATAAATGGTGGCTTAGATTTGGCACTACTCTGGAAATTTTGCCTCCTTCATTGCAAGAATTATTTGCCATTTGGAGTCAATCCTATCCTTTATGTCAGAATGCGGACATTCTTATGGAAGGGGAGAGTACAATGTACTTCTTTGTTCACTTTGAAATCTCGTATATTTTTAAGTGGATAATTAAATGTGAGTTCAATCAACTCAAATTCCCTGTTCTGGAAAGAAATTTCATGATCAAATGGTGGAACAGAATTGATGAGAAAGAAAAAGTACAAATTGTACAAAAGTCTATTAAGGATAATGAGATCCTTATAGAAGAAAAATTAAAGAAAGAAATTATTGAAGACAGTCCTTTAAAGAAGTTAAAGGAATCCCTGAGAAGAAGAAATCCTCGAATTACTGAGGAAGAATTAAAAAGAAAATGTCTACAGTATATGCAAACTCAATTTGAGTCAATCTTTGAAACAGATAATATGTCTGTTAGCTCTACCAAATCTGGTAAAGAGGATGAAGATACTCTGGATGAAGAAACTTTCTTCAAACGTATGCACAAAAGAGTCACTACTCAATCTGATAATGAAAGTGACAATGAAAGTCTACAGTAAGGATTTACTATTGCCAGAATACAGATGGCAATCACTGTTTACTTTACTTTTTATAAAGAGAATCTCTTTAATTATTGGCCGACAATGGTGGACCCTACCACTTACTCTTCTTTCAATAAAGGCTACTACGTGGATGGTGGAAAATTAAAGAAGATAAAGTGAAAAGTTGATAGTGACGAGCACTCACGTTGCTGTCTTGATAAGGAATCTCCCTCACAGCTGCCGGTCACCTTACTTGCATCTGCCAGTCGATCAATGTCGACCTTTGTAGTATAAATAGAGGCCAGGTCCTCTCTATTATGTACGCTTTTCTTTTGGAGTGTTTGTTTTCTTTGCTATTCTGTAAGCTTGTGTGCTCTGTAATAAATTCCAACTATCAATAAAATTCCTCATAAACGTTTGACGCCTCATCCTTCTTATCCTGGTTCATTTTGGTATCAGAGCCATGATGGCTCAAGGCTGAGGTAATTCTACTTCTTTGCATAACATGTAATTGTATAGTTGTTTGAAGGAAGATTGTTATGATTCATACTATGTTTAAAGCTGTTGTGTTACTCAACCATAAATTATGTTCAAATCTATCTTAGTGATGTGTCTTCTACCTAATGGAACGACATCAAAGTCGCGTAGCCTGTTTATACCGTTATGGCTGTGTTTTGGCATAAATCGTTGACAGTCGTGTTAGGTCTTTACTATCGTCTAGGATAGATGACAACTACTTGATTAGTTAAGTAAAACAACAGAATTTACATAGTAAGTTTTATTAACAACTTCCTGATAACTTGCAAATTTACCTGTATGTCAAAGAAGTAGAACCTCATATTTGCTATGGAAAAAACCCTTAGCAATTGGAACCAATAAGAGAGCTCTTAATAAGGGCAAATCTCTAAAGAATGCTCAAAATGTTGAGTATCCCTCTGAAATGGAGGAACTAAACAAATGGACAATTCCAAATGTGAAGCCAAAAGAAATTTACCAAATAGGTACTTTTGACTTTAAATCGTCCATTGCCATTAAAACAATGGAACGAACTGTCTCTGTAAATAATACAGAACATTCGCTTAAATTACTAAGTGAAGAAGATATTGGGCATGTTAGAGATGCTTACAATTATGTCCATATTGGACTCATTCAAATAGCGTTTAAACCCTTAACTTTACCAGGGTTAAATGCTTCAATAATGACATCTTTAAGAGATGCTAGATGTTTAGACTGGAGCCAATCCTTAATGGGAGTTATGCAAACTAGTCTTTGCCATGGCCCAGTATACTTTAATGTTTATCCAAATTTAACCTTGTCTTTAACTGATCATCATCTTTATGATGCAGTTACTTTAAATATAAAGACAAATGGTTACAATTTTCTTCCTGGATCTGAAACTATAGCAATAATCTATAGAGTTCATTATAAGGTAATGAATACCATTGCCCCAAAGGCTAAACATATTACTAAGCCTGGAAAGACTACTTTGATAGAAACTAATTTGTTGACATCAAATGTAGCAACAAATCGTATAATTAGATGGGATGAAATAAATTTCCCCAAAGAATGGATATTAAGTCAAGCTGTATTACCACAACCTATTGTGGATACAGAAATAGATCAAATCATTCAAACTCATGATGGTGAGGTGGAAGTAAGATTTACTCCACATGAAATATCAAGGCTTTCTATATCAAGTAACTGTAGAAAACCTTTACCAATACCTTTACCATCTACTATTGGATCTACTTCTTCTAATAAAGAAGAAATAAATAAAATACAAATTTCTGATGATGCAATAGCACATCCTCTCTACAAAGAGAAGAGCAAAGTGAGCTCACCGACAATGTCGGACATGGCATTTTCTACTTTTTAATGGTTTTTACAACCAATAAAGTAGTTCGGGACATTCTCAATAGAATGTACTATGAAGATATTAATTTTCGAAAATGGTTTGAAAAAACCTTCTCTCTTAAAAGGAGATATGAATTAAAAGATGAATATTACAATCATCTTGAAAGATCAAAATGTCTTATACCCTTTACTGACTGGTTTATCCATGACCATGTCACTAAGGAATTAACACAACTAAATGTGTTAGAAGAATATTATAAGACTTGGAGTACCGATGAAGGTACAAGTAAAGGAGTTGTGAGATCAATGTATCCTCCTTCTGAGTCAATTAAACTCACGGTAAAAAATATGCCGGAAAAAATTGATGCTTCTTCTTTTGCTAAAACAATTGATAGCAAAGAAGTAATTATCAAAGAATTACAAAAGGTAATTAAGCAAAATAATTACACTAATGTTTCCATTCAAGTTATGGGTCAACAATTGACTCGAATTGAAACAGACTTAGAAAAGGTTTTACATCAAATTGATGTCATAAAAAGATTAGATCTTTCCATTAAATCTGGAAAATCTTCTTTAAGGGAAACTTCTAATATCCCTATTAAACCTCCTCCAGAGGTAAAAGACTTTAAGATTCGAAAGAATCCTGAAGTTACTAAAGAAGATATTAAAGAGCTAATAGCTCAGTTTAAAAGAACTAATATTCAGACAATTAATGCTGAAGAAATGGAATTGAAAGACTTAATTGCTAAAGCAAAGCAACAATTTGCTAACGAAATGCTTCAGCAATCTGACAAGCAAAAGCAAATTCAAGTGCTTAATAGTTCGGAAATGAAGGATTCGTCTTCTGAGATCAATGATCTTGAGGAAGAAGATGAAGATATTAATATTGAGCAAATTGATGCTATTCAACAATCTTTTGTTGAAACGAAACCCATTAATAATCCTCAGATTCAGGCTGTTAAATATAATAAGCCGAATCTAATGAAATATTATTATCAAAGACCTACTCCAACTGATGTATTATTTGAAGAAAATGATTCAATAATACAAAACCACTACAGTGGTGGAGATATCTATGAATGGAACATAGATGGTCTTACTGATAAACAAATTCATGATCAGTTACATCGAATGATGATGTACTCTAATGTTGCTAAAGCTACTGGCAATAATGATAAAGAAACTGCACAATTCATTACTTGTGGTTTCACTGGAATTCTTCGAGGTTGGTGGAATAACTGCCTTACTGAATCTCAACGGCAAGAAATAATTAATGCTGTTAAAACTGAGACCAATTCTGAAGATAATACTCAGGTCACTAAGACTGATGCAGTCTATACTTTAATGATCACAATTTTAGAACACTTTACTGGTGGAATTTCTGATCATGGAGAAAGAATAAGGACTCTTCTTCAGAATTTGAGATGTCCAACTCTTACTCATTTTAGATGGTATAAAGATACCTTCTTGAATAGAGTAATGTTACTTGGTGATGCTAATGATGCTCACTGGAAATCAAAATTTATTGATGGACTTCCAAACCTTTTTGCTGAAAGGATTAGGCAAGGACTAAGAAGTCAAAATAATGGGGTAATTCCCTATAATAGTTACACTTATGGTAGCTTGATCAATAAGTGTATCGAAGAAGGTTTAGCTTTATGTAATGATTTAAAGCTAAGACATCAATTAAAGACTCAGAGAATCTCTGAGAGAAAGCAATTGGGAGAATTTTGTGACCAGTTTGCTATGGATGTTCCTAAATCTCCTAATAAGGGAAAAAAGAAAGTTAATGACTATAAGGAATACAATAAGAAACCTTATAGAAGAAGGAAATACCCTTCTAAAAGAAAAGATACTACCAACAATAAAGATGGTAGAAACTTTCGGAAGAAGAAATCTTCTAAGAAAGTTATTAAATGTTATAAATGTGGCAAATTAGGCCATTATGCTAATAAATGTTACACGAAAAAGAAGATTGAAGAAATCGAAGATGAAGAGTTAAGAAATACTCTTTATAAATTAATGATTAATTCTGATTATGAAGAAAGCAGTTCATCCAATGATGAATCATCAGACAATTCTGAAAATGAATGCGGAGAAAATTGTCAATGTAACGAATGTGTTACAGAAAAGAATGTTGACTACTATAAATCTATAGTAGAAATGAATGGCTTATCAATTAATACCTTAACTCTCGATGAGAAAAAAGATATAATTGAAGCTTTGTTAAAAGATCAAATTAGTCCTAATATTAAGAATAAAATTATTGACTTTATTTGTCAAGAAAAATTAGAGGATAATAATCCTAAAAGTCCTACTGAAGCTTATAATATGGCTGAAGTTTTCTCACGATACAAGAGTAGGCAAGTTAAACCTGTTACTATGCAGGATCTTCAGTCTGAAATTAAGACTTTGAAGATTGAAATAAAACAGTTGAAATCTCAAGATCAACATATTCAGACACGTCTGGATAAGCTTGAGCTAGAAAATATTTCTAGACACTCCACTAAAACTGTTACTACTAGTAACACTTCTGCTAGTTCTTCACACTCGCAAGAACAAGAGGGGGAGAATTTAGTAGAACATCAAGATGAATTTGATAGGAACAATTTCCTACAAAAGATGGATCTTTTCATTACCCATAAATGGTATATAAAAATCAATATGCTTGTTAATAATGAGTATTATATTAATAATTTAATTGCACTGGTTGATAGTGGTGCAGATTTGAATTGTGTCAAAGAGGGAATCGTTCCCATAAAATATTGCGAACGAACTACTCAAACACTTAGTGCTGCTAATAATAAAGCATTAACCACTCCTTACAAAATCACCGATGTGAATATTTGTAAGAATGATATTTGTATTCCTCTACATCTAATTGTTGTAAAGGAAATATCTCAGCATGTTATTCTAGGAACTCCTTTCTTAGAAAAATTAATGCCAATCAATGAGATAACAAAAGAAGGTATTACTACCTGTTATAAAGGCAAAAGAATAACTTTTGAATTTATAACTAATCCTATTGTTAAAATTCTTAACAATGTTCGCTTGAAAGAAAATCAAGTTAATTTCCTAAAAGAGGAACTTGCTCAGGTTACAATAACCCAGCAGCTAAAGCAATATGAAATCCAAAATAGAATAAAACAAGTTGAAGAGGATTTCAAACTACAAACTTGTAGTAATTTGCCAAATGCTTTTTGGAATAGAAAACAACATATTGTTTCTCTTCCTTACGAAGAATCCTTTAATGAAAAGGATATTCCGACAAAGGCTAGACCTTGTCAGATGAATCAAGAATATCTTGAACTATGCAAGAAAGAAATCCAAGAATTATTGGATAAAAAATTAATAAGAAAATCATACTCCCCATGGAGTTGTACAGCATTCTATGTTAATAATAATGCTGAGAAAGAAAGAGGAGTACCTAGACTTGTAATTAATTACAAGCCTTTGAATAAGGTTTTTGAAATGGATTAGATATCCAATTCCTAATAAAAGGGATTTACTTAATAGAATTGTAAAAGCCAGAATTTACTTCTAAATTCGACCTGAAATCAGGTTATTGGCAGATACAAATTGATGAAAAGGATCGGTATAAAACCGCTTTTACTGTTCCTTTTGGACATTACGAATGGAATGTAATGCCCTTTGGTCTGAAGAATGCACCTCAGAATTTCAGAATATTATGAATGAAATATTCATTCAACATTCTAATTTTTATATTATCATATATTGATGATATATTAATCTTCTCTAATTCAATTGAAGAACACTTTTAAACATCTTAGTATGTTTAAACACTTAGCCATTAAAAATGGTTTAGTAATATCTGCTCAAAAAATGAAACTTTTCCAACAGGATTTAAGATTTTTGGGACATAATATTACTAATAACACAATTCATCCAATTGATAGAAGTATTGAATTTGCTTCTAAATTCCCTGATGAAATAACTGATAATAAACAGTTACAAAGATTTCTTGGTGCACTTAATTATGTTGCAGAATTTTATAAGAATATTGCTAATGATACAAAAATTTTGTATCAAAGATTGAGAAAAAATCCTACGCCTTGGACTAATGTTCATACTGAGGCAGTGAAAATAATAAAACAAAAGGTTAAAAATTTACCTTGTTTACATTTAGCCAATGCTGAATGGTTTAAAATTGTTGAGACTGATGCCAGTAATATTGGTTATGGTGTTATAACTGAAACAATTGAATCCCACTACTAACAAAGAAATGTTAGTAAGATACCATTCAGGAAAATGGAATACTGCTCAGAGTAATTACTCTACTATTAAGAAAGAAATTCTTTCTATTATTGCATCCATAAATTTCAAGATGATTTACTCAATAAGAAATTCTTATTGCGTATTGATTGTAGTTCTGCAAAGACTGTTTTAGAAAAAGATGTTAAAAATTTAACATCCAAACAGATATTTGCTAGATGGCAATCTGAATTAGCCATATTTGAATTTGATATTGAATATATTAAGGGAGTTAATAATTCTCTTCCTGATTTTCTTACTCGTGAATTTTTGCAGAACCATGAGTAGGAAGGAGAAGGGAAAACAACCATGGGTTCCAAGACCCATGACTGCGGACTCCAATGAGTTCCGTTATCAGTCCAAGAAAACTGTTCTTGGGAAAGGCAAGCCCTCTAATAGAGGCATTCAAATTCAAGATCAAGAAGAAACCAATGTTTCTTATAAACAGGCTGTTGAGGTAGAAACAATTTTTACCCACAATAATTACTCTACCCATTACTCAGAAAAAATTCTTAAAATGAACCAGGATAAGAAGGATGAGGCGTTAAACGTTTATGAGGAATTTTATTGATAGTTGGAATTTATTACAGAGCACACAAGCTTACAGAATAGCAAAGAAAACAAACACTCCAAAAGAAAAGCGTACATAATAGAGAGGACCTGGCCTCTATTTATACTACAAAGGTCGACATTGATCGACTGGCAGATGCAAGTAAGGTGACCGGCAGCTGTGAGGGAGATTCCTTATCAAGACAGCAACGTGAGTGCTCGTCACTATCAACTTTTCACTTTATCTTCTTTAATTTTCCACCATCCACGTAGTAGCCTTTATTGAAAGAAGAGTAAGTGGTAGGGTCCACCATTGTCGGCCAATAATTAAAGAGATTCTCTTTATAAAAAGTAAAGTAAACAGTGATTGCCATCTGTATTCTGGCAATAGTAAATCCTTACTGTAGACTTTCATTGTCACTTTCATTATCAGATTGAGTAGTGACTCTTTTGTGCATACGTTTGAAGAAAGTTTCTTCATCCAGAGTATCTTCATCCTCTTTACCAGATTTGGTAGAGCTAACAGACATATTATCTGTTTCAAAGATTGACTCAAATTGAGTTTGCATATACTGTAGACATTTTCTTTTTAATTCTTCCTCAGTAATTCGAGGATTTCTTCTTCTCAGGGATTCCTTTAACTTCTTTAAAGGACTGTCTTCAATAATTTCTTTCTTTAATTTTTTTTCTATAAGGATCTCATTATCCTTAATAGACTTTTGTACAATTTGTACTTTTTCTTTCTCATCAATTCTGTTCCACCATTTGATCATGAAATTTCTTTCCAGAACAGGGAATTTGAGTTGATTGAACTCACATTTAATTATCCACTTAAAAATATACGGGATTTCAAAGTGAACAAAGAAGTACATTGTACTCTCCCCTTCCATAAGAATGTCCGCATTCTGACATAAAGGATAGGATTGACTCCAAATGGCAAATAATTCTTGCAATGAAGGAGGCAAAATTTCCAGAGTAGTGCCAAATCTAAGCCACCATTTATTGAACCAAACAGGAATTTCCTGTTTCAGAATTTCTGGGCAGATGCGAATAAACCATGAATGCTTCTGCTTACTATTGTCATAGTAAAAGACTTTAGTGAAAGCCTCAATATAATCCCAATAAGTAAAGGAAGTATTGATTCCTTTTTCACGGTGAACTAATTGTCTAGTTCTGTTGGGATGAAGTCCCCAAGATTGAGGGGTAAGTATCTGCTTGATGATAATCTTACTGTAATTCACATCACTACGAAGATCATTGGTCTTCTGATAAAAGTGCTCAATTTCCACTGATTTGGTTTGGAGCAAGATTCCTTCAAAGATATTTCGATCTTTGCCCTGGAGAGCGAACATATGATGTTCCAAATATTTTTCCTTTAATTTCCAGGGTTCATTCATCATTGGAATGTCTGATTTATTGAGTAGAAGAATTTCTTCTGAGTAATGGGTAGAGTAATTATTGTGGGTAAAAATTGTTTCTAACTCAACAGCCTGTTTATAAGAAACATTGGTTTCTTCTTGATCTTGAATTTGAATGCCTCTATTAGAGGGCTTGCCTTTCCCAAGAACAGTTTTCTTGGACTGATAACGGAACTCATTGGAGTCCGCAGTCATGGGTCTTGGAACCCATGGTTGTTTTCCCTTCTCCTTCCTACTCATGGTTCTGCAAAAATTCACGAGTAAGAAAATCAGGAAGAGAATTATTAACTCCCTTAATATATTCAATATCAAATTCAAATATGGCTAATTCAGATTGCCATCTAGCAAATATCTGTTTGGATGCTAAATTTTTAACATCTTTTTCTAAAACAGTCTTTGCAGAACTACAATCAATACGCAATAAGAATTTCTTATTGAGTAAATCATCTTGAAATTTATGGATGCATTGAATAATAGAAAGAATTTCTTTCTTAATAGTAGAGTAATTACTCTGAGCAGTATTCCATTTTCCTGAATGGTATCTTACTAACATTTCTTTGTTAGTAGTGGGATTCAATTGTTTCAGTATACCACCATAACCAATATTACTGGCATCAGTCTCAACAATTTTAAACTATTCAGCATTGGCCAAATGTAAACAAGGTAAATTTTTAACCTTTTGTTTTATTATTTTCACTGCCTCAGTATGAACATTAGTCCAAGGCGTAGGATTTTTTCTCAATCTTTGATACAAAATTTTTGTATCATTAGCAATATTCTTATAAAATTCTGCAACATAATTAAGTGCACCAAGAAATCTTTGTAACTGTTTATTATCAGTTATTTCATCAGGGAATTTAGAAGCAAATTCAATACTTCTATCAATTGGATGAATTGTGTTATTAGTAATATTATGTCCCAAAAATCTTATATCCTGTTGGAAAAGTTTCATTTTTTGAGCAGATATTACTAAACCATTTTTAATGGCTAAGTGTTTAAACATACTAAGATGTTTAAAGTGTTCTTCAATTGAATTAGAGAAGATTAATATATCATCAATATATGATAATATAAAATTAGAATGTTGAATGAATATTTCATTCATAATATTCTGAAATTCTGAAGGTGCATTCTTCAGACCAAAGGGCATTACATTCCATTCGTAATGTCCAAAAGGAACAGTAAAAGCGGTTTTATACCGATCCTTTTCATCAATTTGTATCTGCCAATAACCTGATTTCAGGTCGAATTTAGAATAAATTCTGGCTTTTACAATTCTATTAAGTAAATCCCTTTTATTAGGAATTGGATATCTAATCCATTTCAAAACCTTATTCAAAGGCTTGTAATTAATTACAAGTCTAGGTACTCCTCTTTCTTTCTCAGCATTATTATTAACATAGAATGCTGTACAACTCCATGGGGAGTATGATTTTCTTATTAATTTTTTATCCAATAATTCTTGGATTTCTTTCTTGCATAGTTCAAGATATTCTTGATTCATCTGACAAGGTCTAGCCTTTGTCGGAATATCCTTTTCATTAAAGGATTCTTCGTAAGGAAGAGAAATAATATGTTGTTTTCTATTCCAAAAAGCATTTGGCAAATTACTACAAGTTTGTAGTTTGAAATCCTCTTCAACTTGTTTTATTCTATTTTGGATTTCATATTGCTTTAGCTGCTGGGTTATTGTAACCTGAGCAAGTTCCTCTTTTAGGAAATTAACTTGATTTTCTTTCAAGCGAACATTGTTAAGAATTTTAACAATAGGATTAGTTATAAATTCAAAAGTTATTCTTTTGCCTTTATAACAGGTAGTAATACCTTCTTTTGTTATCTCATTGATTGGCATTAATTTTTCTAAGAAAGGAGTTCCTAGAATAACATGCTGAGATATTTCCTTTACAACAATTAAATGTAGAGGAATACAAATATCATTCTTACAAATATTCACATCGGTGATTTTGTAAGGAGTGGTTAATGCTTTATTATTAGCAGCACTAAGTGTCTGAGTAGTTCGTTCGCAATATTTTATGGGAACGATTCCCTCTTTGACACAATTCAAATCTGCACCACTATCAACCAGTGCAATTAAATTATTAATATAATACTCGTTATTAACAAGCATATTGATTTTTATATACCATTTATGGGTAATAAAAAGATCCATCTTTTGTAGGAAATTGTTCCTATCAAATTCATCTTGATGTTCTACTAAATTCTCCCCCTCTTGTTCTTGCGAGTGTGAAGAACTAGCAGAAGTGTTACTAGTAGTAACAGTTTTAGTGGAGTGTCTAGAAATATTTTCTAGCTCAAGCTTATCCAGACGTGTCTGAATATGTTGATCTTGAGATTTCAACTGTTTTATTTCAATCTTCAAAGTCTTAATTTCAGACTGAAGATCCTGCATAGTAACAGGTTTAACTTGCCTACTCTTGTATCGTGAGAAAACTTCAGCCATATTATAAGCTTCAGTAGGACTTTTAGGATTATTATCCTCTAATTTTTCTTGACCAATAAAGTCAATAATTTTATTCTTAATATTAGGACTAATTTGATCTTTTAACAAAGCTTCAATTATATCTTTTTTCTCATCGAGAGTTAAGGTATTAATTGATAAGCCATTCATTTCTACTATAGATTTATAGTAGTCAACATTCTTTTCTGTAACACATTCGTTACATTGACAATTTTCTTCGCATTCATTTTCAGAATTGTCTGATGATTCATCATTGGATGAACTGCTTTCTTCATAATCAGAATTAATCATTAATTTATAAAGAGTATTTCTTAACTCTTCATCTTCGATTTCTTCAATCTTCTTTTTCGTGTAACATTTATTAGCATAATGGCCTAATTTGCCACATTTATAACATTTAATAACTTTCTTAGAAGATTTCTTCTTCCGAAAGTTTCTACCATCTTTATTGTTGGTAGTATCTTTTCTTTTAGAAGGGTATTTCCTTCTTCTATAAGGTTTCTTATTGTATTCCTTATAGTCATTAACTTTCTTTTTTCCCTTATTAGGAGATTTAGGAACATCCATAGCAAACTGGTCACAAAATTCTCCCAATTGCTTTCTCTCAGAGATTCTCTGAGTCTTTAATTGATGTCTTAGCTTTAAATCATTACATAAAGCTAAACCTTCTTCGATACACTTATTGATCAAGCTACCATAAGTGTAACTATTATAGGGAATTACCCCATTATTTTGACTTCTTAGTCCTTGCCTAATCCTTTCAGCAAAAAGGTTTGGAAGTCCATCAATAAATTTTGATTTCCAGTGAGCATCATTAGCATCACCAAGTAACATTACTCTATTCAAGAAGGTATCTTTATACCATCTAAAATGAGTAAGAGTTGGACATCTCAAATTCTGAAGAAGAGTCCTTATTCTTTCTCCATGATCAGAAATTCCACCAGTAAAGTGTTCTAAAATTGTGATCATTAAAGTATAGACTGCATCAGTCTTAGTGACCTGAGTATTATCTTCAGAATTGGTCTCAGTTTTAACAGCATTAATTATTTCTTGCCGTTGAGATTCAGTAAGGCAGTTATTCCACCAACCTCGAAGAATTCCAGTGAAACCACAAGTAATGAATTGTGCAGTTTCTTTATCATTATTGCCAGTAGCTTTAGCAACATTAAAGTACATCATCATTCGATGTAACTGATCATGAATTTGTTTATCAGTAAGACCATCTATGTTCCATTCATAGATATCTCCACCACTGTAGTGGTTTTGTATTATTGAATCATTTTCTTCAAATAATACATCAGTTGGAGTAGGTCTTTGATAATAATATTTCATTAGATTCGGCTTATTATATTTAACAGCCTGAATCTGAGGATTATTAATGGGTTTCGTTTCAACAAAAGATTGTTGAATAGCATCAATTTGCTCAATATTAATATCTTCATCTTCTTCCTCAAGATCATTGATCTCAGAAGACGAATCCTTCATTTCTGAACTATTAAGCACTTGAATTTGCTTTTGCTTGTCAGATTGCTGAAGCATTTCGTTAGCAAATTGTTGCTTTGCTTTAGCAATTAAGTCTTTCAATTCCATTTCTTCAGCATTAATTGTCTGAATATTAGTTCTTTTAAACTGAGCTATTAGCTCTTTAATATCTTCTTTAGTAACTTCAGGATTCTTTCGAATCTTAAAGTCTTTTACCTCTGGAGGAGGTTTAATAGGGATATTAGAAGTTTCCCTTAAAGAAGATTTTCCAGATTTAATGGAAAGATCTAATCTTTTTATGACATCAATTTGATGTAAAACCTTTTCTAAGTCTGTTTCAATTCGAGTCAATTGTTGACCCATAACTTGAATGGAAACATTAGTGTAATTATTTTGCTTAATTACCTTTTGTAATTCTTTGATAATTACTTCTTTGCTATCAATTGTTTTAGCAAAAGAAGAAGCATCAATTTTTTCCGGCATATTTTTTACCGTGAGTTTAATTGACTCAGAAGGAGGATACATTGATCTCACAACTCCTTTACTTGTACCTTCATCGGTACTCCAAGTCTTATAATATTCTTCTAACACATTTAGTTGTGTTAATTCCTTAGTGACATGGTCATGGATAAACCAGTCAGTAAAGGGTATAAGACATTTTGATCTTTCAAGATGATTGTAATATTCATCTTTTAATTCATATCTCCTTTTAAGAGAGAAGGTTTTTTCAAACCATTTTCGAAAATTAATATCTTCATAGTACATTCTATTGAGAATGTCCCGAACTACTTTATTGGTTGTAAAAACCATTAAAAAGTAGAAAATGCCATGTCCGACATTGTCGGTGAGCTCACTTTGCTCTTCTCTTTGTAGAGAGGATGTGCTATTGCATCATCAGAAATTTGTATTTTATTTATTTCTTCTTTATTAGAAGAAGTAGATCCAATAGTAGATGGTAAAGGTATTGGTAAAGGTTTTCTACAGTTACTTGATATAGAAAGCCTTGATATTTCATGTGGAGTAAATCTTACTTCCACCTCACCATCATGAGTTTGAATGATTTGATCTATTTCTGTATCCACAATAGGTTGTGGTAATACAGCTTGACTTAATATCCATTCTTTGGGGAAATTTATTTCATCCCATCTAATTATACGATTTGTTGCTACATTTGATGTCAACAAATTAGTTTCTATCAAAGTAGTCTTTCCAGGCTTAGTAATATGTTTAGCCTTTGGGGCAATGGTATTCATTACCTTATAATGAACTCTATAGATTATTGCTATAGTTTCAGATCCAGGAAGAAAATTGTAACCATTTGTCTTTATATTTAAAGTAACTGCATCATAAAGATGATGATCAGTTAAAGACAAGGTTAAATTTGGATAAACATTAAAGTATACTGGGCCATGGCAAAGACTAGTTTGCATAACTCCCATTAAGGATTGGCTCCAGTCTAAACATCTAGCATCTCTTAAAGATGTCATTATTGAAGCATTTAACCCTGGTAAAGTTAAGGGTTTAAACGCTATTTGAATGAGTCCAATATGGACATAATTGTAAGCATCTCTAACATGCCCAATATCTTCTTCACTTAGTAATTTAAGCGAATGTTCTGTATTATTTACAGAGACAGTTCGTTCCATTGTTTTAATGGCAATGGACGATTTAAAGTCAAAAGTACCTATTTGGTAAATTTCTTTTGGCTTCACATTTGGAATTGTCCATTTGTTTAGTTCCTCCATTTCAGAGGGATACTCAACATTTTGAGCATTCTTTAGAGATTTGCCCTTATTAAGAGCTCTCTTATTGGTTCCAATTGCTAAGGGTTTTTCCATAGCAAATATGAGGTTCTACTTCTTTGACATACAGGTAAATTTGCAAGTTATCAGGAAGTTGTTAATAAAACTTACTATGTAAATTCTGTTGTTTTACTTAACTAATCAAGTAGTTGTCATCTATCCTAGACGATAGTAAAGACCTAACACGACTGTCAACGATTTATGCCAAAACACAGCCATCACGGCATAAACAGGCTACGCGACTTTGATGTCGTTCCATTAGGTAGAAGACACATCACAAAGATAGATTTGAACATAATTTATGGTTGAGTAACACAACAGCTTTAAACATAGTATGAATCATAACAATCTTCCTTCAAACAACTATACAATTACATGTTATGCAAAGAAGTAGAATTACCTCAGCCTTGAGCCATCATGGCTCTGATACCAAAATGAACCAGGATAAGAAGGATGAGGCGTCAAACGTTTATGAGGAATTTTATTGATAGTTGGAATTTATTACAGAGCACACAAGCTTACAGAATAGCAAAGAAAACAAACACTCCAAAAGAAAAGCGTACATAATAGAGAGGACCTGGCCTCTATTTATACTACAAAGGTCGACATTGATCGACTGGCAGATGCAAGTAAGGTGACCGGCAGCTGTGAGGGAGATTCCTTATCAAGACAGCAACGTGAGTGCTCGTCACTATCAACTTTTCACTTTATCTTCTTTAATTTTCCACCATCCACGTAGTAGCCTTTATTGAAAGAAGAGTAAGTGGTAGGGTCCACCATTGTCGGCCAATAATTAAAGAGATTCTCTTTATAAAAAGTAAAGTAAACAGTGATTGCCATCTGTATTCTGGCAATAGTAAATCCTTACTGTAGACTTTCATTGTCACTTTCATTATCAGATTGAGTAGTGACTCTTTTGTGCATACGTTTGAAGAAAGTTTCTTCATCCAGAGTATCTTCATCCTCTTTACCAGATTTGGTAGAGCTAACAGACATATTATCTGTTTCAAAGATTGACTCAAATTGAGTTTGCATATACTGTAGACATTTTCTTTTTAATTCTTCCTCAGTAATTCGAGGATTTCTTCTTCTCAGGGATTCCTTTAACTTCTTTAAAGGACTGTCTTCAATAATTTCTTTCTTTAATTTTTCTTCTATAAGGATCTCATTATCCTTAATAGACTTTTGTACAATTTGTACTTTTTCTTTCTCATCAATTCTGTTCCACCATTTGATCATGAAATTTTTTTCCAGAACAGGGAATTTGAGTTGATTGAACTCACATTTAATTATCCACTTAAAAATATACGGGATTTCAAAGTGAACAAAGAAGTACATTGTACTCTCCCCTTCCATAAGAATGTCCGCATTCTGACATAAAGGATAGGATTGACTCCAAATGGCAAATAATTCTTGCAATGAAGGAGGCAAAATTTCCAGAGTAGTGCCAAATCTAAGCCACCATTTATTGAACCAAACAGGAATTTCCTGTTTCAGAATTTCTGGGCAGATGCGAATAAACCATGAATGCTTCTGCTTACTATTGTCATAGTAAAAGACTTTAGTGAAAGCCTCAATATAATCCCAATAAGTAAAGGAAGTATTGATTCCTTTTTCATGGTGAACTAATTGTCTAGTTCTGTTGGGATGAAGTCCCCAAGATTGAGGGGTAAGTATCTGCTTGATGATAATCTTGCTGTAATTCACATCACTACGAAGATCATTGGTCTTCTGATAAAAGTGCTCAATTTCCACTGATTTGGTTTGGAGCAAGATTCCTTCAAAGATATTTCGATCTTTGCCCTGGAGAGCAAACATATGATGTTCCAAATATTTTTCCTTTAATTTCTAGGGTTCATTCATCATTGGAATGTCTGATTTATTGAGTAGAAGATTGAAGAAATCGAAGATGAAGAGTTAAGAAATACTCTTTATAAATTAATGATTAATTCTGATTATGAAGAAAGCAGTTCATCCAATGATGAATCATCAGACAATTCTGAAAATGAATGCGGAGAAAATTGTCAATGTAACGAATGTGTTATAGAAAAGAATGTTGACTACTATAAATCTATAGTAGAAATGAATGGCTTATCAATTAATACCTTAACTCTCGATGAGAAAAAAGATATAATTGAAGCTTTGTTAAAAGATCAAATTAGTCCTAATATTAAGAATAAAATTATTGACTTTATTGGTCAAGAAAAATTAGAGGATAATAATCCTAAAAGTCCTACTGAAGCTTATAATATGGCTGAAGTTTTCTCACGATACAAGAGTAGGCAAGTTAAACCTGTTACTATGCAGGATCTTCAGTCTGAAATTAAGACTTTGAAGATTGAAATAAAACAGTTGAAATCTCAAGATCAACATATTCAGACACGTCTGGATAAGCTTGAGCTAGAAAATATTTCTAGACACTCCACTAAAACTGTTACTACTAGTAACACTTCTGCTAGTTCTTCACACTCGCAAGAACAAGAGGGGGAGAATTTAGTAGAACATCAAGATGAATTTGATAGGAACAATTTCCTACAAAAGATGGATCTTTTCATTACCCATAAATGGTATATAAAAATCAATATGCTTGTTAATAACGAGTATTATATTAATAATTTAATTGCACTGGTTGATAGTGGTGCAGATTTGAATTGTGTCAAAGAGGGAATCGTTCCCATAAAATATTGCGAACGAACTACTCAGACACTTAGTGCTGCTAATAATAAAGCATTAACCACTCCTTACAAAATCACCGATGTGAATATTTGTAAGAATGATATTTGTATTCCTCTACATCTAATTGTTGTAAAGGAAATATCTCAGCATGTTATTCTAGGAACTCCTTTCTTAGAAAAATTAATGCCAATCAATGAGATAACAAAAGAAGGTATTACTACCTGTTATAAAGGCAAAAGAATAACTTTTGAATTTATAACTAATCCTATTGTTAAAATTCTTAACAATGTTCGCTTGAAAGAAAATCAAGTTAATTTCCTAAAAGAGGAACTTGCTCAGGTTACAATAACCCAGCAGCTAAAGCAATATGAAATCCAAAATAGAATAAAACAAGTTGAAGAGGATTTCAAACTACAAACTTGTAGTAATTTGCCAAATGCTTTTTGGAATAGAAAATAACATATTGTTTCTCTTCCTTACGAAGAATCCTTTAATGAAAAGGATATTCCGACAAAGGCTAGACCTTGTCAGATGAATCAAGAATATCTTGAACTATGCAAGAAAGAAATCCAAGAATTATTGGATAAAAAATTAATAAGAAAATCATACTCCCCATGGAGTTGTACAGCATTCTATGTTAATAATAATGCTGAGAAAGAAAGAGGAGTACCTAGACTTGTAATTAATTACAAGCCTTTGAATAAGGTTTTGAAATGGATTAGATATCCAATTCCTAATAAAAGGGATTTACTTAATAGAATTGTAAAAGCCAGAATTTATTCTAAATTCGACCTGAAATCAGGTTATTGGCAGATACAAATTGATGAAAAGGATCGGTATAAAACCGCTTTTACTGTTCTTTTTGGACATTACGAATGGAATGTAATGCCCTTTGGTCTGAAGAATGCACCTTCAGAATTTCAGAATATTATGAATGAAATATTCATTCAACATTCTAATTTTATATTATCATATATTGATGATATATTAATCTTCTCTAATTCAATTGAAGAACACTTTAAACATCTTAGTATGTTTAAACACTTAGCCATTAAAAATGGTTTAGTAATATCTGCTCAAAAAATGAAACTTTTCCAACAGGATATAAGATTTTTGGGACATAATATTACTAATAACACAATTCATCCAATTGATAGAAGTATTGAATTTGCTTCTAAATTCCCTGATGAAATAACTGATAATAAACAGTTACAAAGATTTCTTGGTGCACTTAATTATGTTGCAGAATTTTATAAGAATATTGCTAATGATACAAAAATTTTGTATCAAAGATTGAGAAAAAATCCTACGCCTTGGACTAATGTTCATACTGAGGCAGTGAAAATAATAAAACAAAAGGTTAAAAATTTACCTTGTTTACATTTGGCCAATGCTGAATGGTTTAAAATTGTTGAGACTGATGCCAGTAATATTGGTTATGGTGGTATACTGAAACAATTGAATCCCACTACTAACAAAGAAATGTTAGTAAGATACCATTCAGAAAAATGGAATACTGCTCAGAGTAATTACTCTACTATTAAGAAAGAAATTCTTTCTATTATTCAATGCATCCATAAATTTCAAGATGATTTACTCAATAAGAAATTCTTATTGCGTATTGATTGTAGTTCTGCAAAGACTGTTTTAGAAAAAGATGTTAAAAATTTAGCATCCAAACAGATATTTGCTATATGGCAATCTGAATTAGCCATATTTGAATTTGATATTGAATATATTAAGGGAGTTAATAATTCTCTTCCTGATTTTCTTACTCGTGAATTTTTGCAGAACCATGAGTAGGAAGGAGAAGGGAAAACAACCATGGGTTCCAAGACCCATGACTGCGGACTCCAATGAGTTCCGTTATCAGTCCAAGAAAACTGTTCTTGGGAAAGGCAAGCCCTCTAATAGAGGCATTCAAATTCAAGATCAAGAAGAAACCAATGTTTCTTATAAACAGGCTGTTGAGGTAGAAACAATTTTTACCCACAATAATTACTCTACCCATTACTCAGAAGAAATTCTTCTACTCAAACTCCCTTAATATATTCAATATCAAATTCAAATATGGCTAATTCAGATTGCCATCTAGCAAATATCTGTTTGGATGCTAAATTTTTACATCTTTTTCTAAAACAGTCTTTGCAGAACTACAATCAATACGCAATAAGAATTTCTTATTGAGTAAATCATCTTGAAATTTATGGATGCATTGAATAATAGAAAAAATTTCTTTCTTAATAGTAGAGTAATTACTCTGAGCAGTATTCCATTTTCCTGAATGGTATCTTACTAACATTTCTTTGTTAGTAGTGGGATTCAATTGTTTCAGTATACCACCATAACCAATATTACTGGCATCAGTCTCAACAATTTTAAACCATTCAGCATTGGCTAAATGTAAACAAGGTAAATTTTTAACCTTTTGTTTTATTATTTTCACTGCCTCAGTATGAACATTAGTCCAAGGCGTAGGATTTTTTCTCAATCTTTGATACAAAATTTTTGTATCATTAGCAATATTCTTATAAAATTCTGCAACATAATTAAGTGCACCAAGAAATCTTTGTAACTGTTTATTATCAGTTATTTCATCAGGGAATTTAGAAGCAAATTCAATACTTCTATCAATTGGATGAATTGTGTTATTAGTAATATTATGTCCCAAAAATCTTATATCCTGTTGGAAAAGTTTCATTTTTTGAGCAGATATTACTAAACCATTTTTAATGGCTAAGTGTTTAAACATACTAAGATGTTTAAAGTGTTCTTCAATTGAATTAGAGAAGATTAATATATCATCAATATATGATAATATAAAATTAGAATGTTGAATGAATATTTCATTCATAATATTCTGAAATTCTGAAGGTGCATTCTTCAGACCAAAGGGCATTACATTCCATTCGTAATGTCCAAAAGGAACAGTAAAAGCGGTTTTATACCGATCCTTTTCATCAATTTGTATCTGCCAATAACCTGATTTCAGGTCGAATTTAGAATAAATTCTGGCTTTTACAATTCTATTAAGTAAATCCCTTTTATTAGGAATTGGATATCTAATTCTTGATTCATCTGACAAGGTCTAGCCTTTGTCGGAATATCCTTTTCATTAAAGGATTCTTCGTAAGGAAGAGAAACAATATGTTGTTTTCTATTCCAAAAAGCATTTGGCAAATTACTACAAGTTTGTAGTTTGAAATCCTCTTCAACTTGTTTTATTCTATTTTGGATTTCATATTGCTTTAGCTGCTGGGTTATTGTAACCTGAGCAAGTTCCTCTTTTAGGAAATTAACTTGATTTTCTTTCAAGCGAACATTGTTAAGAATTTTAACAATAGGATTAGTTATAAATTCAAAAGTTATTCTTTTGCCTTTATAACAGGTAGTAATACCTTCTTTTGTTATCTCATTGATTGGCATTAATTTTTCTAAGAAAGGAGTTCCTAGAATAACATGCTGAGATATTTCCTTTACAACAATTAGATGTAGAGGAATACAAATATCATTCTTACAAATATTCACATCGGTGATTTTGTAAGGAGTGGTTAATGCTTTATTATTAGCAGCACTAAGTGTCTGAGTAGTTCGTTCGCAATATTTTATGGGAACGATTCCCTCTTTGACACAATTCAAATCTGCACCACTATCAACCAGTGCAATTAAATTATTAATATAATACTCGTTATTAACAAGCATATTGATTTTTATATACCATTTATGGGTAATGAAAAGATCCATCTTTTGTAGGAAATTGTTCCTATCAAATTCATCTTGATGTTCTACTAAATTCTCCCCCTCTTGTTCTTGCGAGTGTGAAGAACTAGCAGAAGTGTTACTAGTAGTAACAGTTTTAGTGGAGTGTCTAGAAATATTTTCTAGCTCAAGCTTATCCAGACGTGTCTGAATATGTTGATCTTGAGATTTCAACTGTTTTATTTCAATCTTCAAAGTCTTAATTTCAGACTGAAGATCCTGCATAGTAACAGGTTTAACTTGCCTACTCTTGTATCGTGAGAAAACTTCAGCCATATTATAAGCTTCAGTAGGACTTTTAGGATTATTATCCTCTAATTTTTCTTGACCAATAAAGTCAATAATTTTATTCTTAATATTAGGACTAATTTGATCTTTTAACAAAGCTTCAATTATATCTTTTTTCTCATCGAGAGTTAAGGTATTAATTGATAAGCCATTCATTTCTACTATAGATTTATAGTAGTCAACATTCTTTTCTGTAACACATTCGTTACATTGACAATTTTCTCCGCATTCATTTTCAGAATTGTCTGATGATTCATCATTGGATGAACTGCTTTCTTCATAATCAGAATTAATCATTAATTTATAAAGAGTATTTCTTAACTCTTCATCTTCGATTTCTTCAATCTTCTTTTTCGTGTAACATTTATTAGCATAATGGCCTAATTTGCCACATTTATAACATTTAATAACTTTCTTAGAAGATTTCTTCTTCCGAAAGTTTCTACCATCTTTATTGTTGGTAGTATCTTTTCTTTTAGAAGGGTATTTCCTTCTTCTATAAGGTTTCTTATTGTATTCCTTATAGTCATTAACTTTCTTTTTCCCCTTATTAGGAGATTTAGGAACATCCATAGCAAACTGGTCACAAAATTCTCCCAATTGCTTTCTCTCAGAGATTCTCTGAGTCTTTAATTGATGTCTTAGCTTTAAATCATTACATAAAGCTAAACCTTCTTCGATACACTTATTGATCAAGCTACCATAAGTGATTAAACTCAGAAGGAGGATACATTGATCTCACAACTCCTTTACTTGTACCTTCATCGGTACTCCAAGTCTTATAATATTCTTCTAACACATTTAGTTGTGTTAATTCCTTAGTGACATGGTCATGGATAAACCAGTCAGTAAAGGGTATAAGACATTTTGATCTTTCAAGATGATTGTAATATTCATCTTTTAATTCATATCTCCTTTTAAGAGAGAAGGTTTTTTCAAACCATTTTCGAAAATTAATATCTTCATAGTACATTCTATTGAGAATGTCCCGAACTACTTTATTGGTTGTAAAAACCATTAAAAAGTAGAAAATGCCATGTCCGACATTGTCGGTGAGCTCACTTTGCTCTTCTCTTTGTAGAGAGGATGTGCTATTGCATCATCAGAAATTTGTATTTTATTTATTTCTTCTTTATTAGAAGAAGTAGATCCAATAGTAGATGGTAAAGGTATTGGTAAAGGTTTTCTACAGTTACTTGATATAGAAAGCCTTGATATTTCATGTGGAGTAAATCTTACTTCCACCTCACCATCATGAGTTTGAATGATTTGATCTATTTCTGTATCCACAATAGGTTGTGGTAATACAGCTTGACTTAATATCCATTCTTTGGGAAAATTTATTTCATCCCATCTAATTATACGATTTGTTGCTACATTTGATGTCAACAAATTAGTTTCTATCAAAGTAGTCTTTCCAGGCTTAGTAATATGTTTAGCCTTTGGGGCAATGGTATTCATTACCTTATAATGAACTCTATAGATTATTGCTATAGTTTCAGATCCAGGAAGAAAATTGTAACCATTTGTCTTTATATTTAAAGTAACTGCATCATAAAGATGATGATCAGTTAAAGACAAGGTTAAATTTGGATAAACATTAAAGTATACTGGGCCATGGCAAAGACTAGTTTGCATAACTCCCATTAAGGATTGGCTCCAGTCTAACCATCATTTTGGTATCAGAGCCATGATGGCTCAAGGCTGAGGTAATTCTACTTCTTTGCATAACATGTAATTGTATAGTTGTTTGAAGGAAGATTGTTATGATTCATACTATGTTTAAAGCTGTTGTGTTACTCAACCATAAATTATGTTCAAATCTATCTTTGTGATGTGTCTTCTACCTAATGGAACGACATCAAAGTCGCGTAGCCTGTTTATGCCGTGATGGCTGTGTTTTGGCATAAATCGTTGACAGTCGTGTTAGGTCTTTACTATCGTCTAGGATAGATGACAACTACTTGATTAGTTAAGTAAAACAACAGAATTTACATAGTAAGTTTTATTAACAACTTCCTGATAACTTGCAAATTTACCTGTATGTCAAAGAAGTAGAACCTCATATTTGCTATGGAAAAACCCTTAGCAATTGGAACCAATAAGAGAGCTCTTAATAAGGGCAAATCTCTAAAGAATGCTCAAAATGTTGAGTATCCCTCTGAAATAGAGGAACTAAACAAATGGACAATTCCAAATGTGAAGCCAAAAGAAATTTACCAAATAGGTACTTTTGACTTTAAATCGTCCATTGCCATTAAAACAATGGAACGAACTGTCTCTGTAAATAATACAGAACATTCGCTTAAATTACTAAGTGAAGAAGATATTGGGCATGTTAGAGATGCTTACAATTATGTCCATATTGGACTCATTCAAATAGCGTTTAAACCCTTAACTTTACCAGGGTTAAATGCTTCAATAATGACATCTTTAAGAGATGCTAGATGTTTAGACTGGAGCCAATCCTTAATGGGAGTTATGCAAACTAGTCTTTGCCATGGCCCAGTATACTTTAATGTTTATCCAAATTTAACCTTGTCTTTAACTGATCATCATCTTTATGATGCAGTTACTTTAAATATAAAGACAAATGGTTACAATTTTTTTCCTGGATCTGAAACTATAGCAATAATCTATAGAGTTCATTATAAGGTAATGAATACCATTGCCCCAAAGGCTAAACATATTACTAAGCCTGGAAAGACTACTTTGATAGAAACTAATTTGTTGACATCAAATGTAGCAACAAATCGTATAATTAGATGGGATGAAATAAATTTCCCCAAAGAATGGATATTAAGTCAAGCTGTATTACCACAACCTATTGTGGATACAGAAATAGATCAAATCATTCAAACTCATGATGGTGAGGTGGAAGTAAGATTTACTCCACATGAAATATCAAGGCTTTCTATATCAAGTAACTGTAGAAAACCTTTACCAATACCTTTACCATCTACTATTGGATCTACTTCTTCTAATAAAGAAGAAATAAATAAAATACAAATTTCTGATGATGCAATAGCACATCCTCTCTACAAAGAGAAGAGCAAAGTGAGCTCACCGACAATGTCGGACATGGCATTTTCTACTTTTTAATGGTTTTTACAACCAATAAAGTAGTTCGGGACATTCTCAATAGAATGTACTATGAAGATATTAATTTTCGAAAATGGTTTGAAAAAACCTTCTCTCTTAAAAGGAGATATGAATTAAAAGATGAATATTACAATCATCTTGAAAGATCAAAATGTCTTATACCCTTTACTGACTGGTTTATCCATGACCATGTCACTAAGGAAATAACACAACTAAATGTGTTAGAAGAATATTATAAGACTTGGAGTACCGATGAAGGTACAAGTAAAGGAGTTGTGAGATCAATGTATCCTCCTTCTGAGTCAATTAAACTCACGGTAAAAAATATGCCGGAAAAAATTGATGCTTCTTCTTTTGCTAAAACAATTGATAGCAAAGAAGTAATTATCAAAGAATTACAAAAGGTAATTAAGCAAAATAATTACACTAATGTTTCAATTCGAGTCAATTGTTGACCCATAACTTGAATGGAAACATTAGTGTAATTAGAGCCATGATGGATAGATTTGAACATAATTACAATATATAGAAATATATATACAAATATACATATATATATACATATATATATATATATATATATATATATATATATATATATATATATATATATATATATATATATATATATATATATGTACTAAATACATATATTAATACATATATAAAATATATAATAATACATTTATATATTATATATATATACTGTATAAATACAGTAATATATTTATATAATATAATACATATAATTATATATATAATACATATATATTTATATATAAATATACATATATACATACATATATATATAAATACGTATTTACGTATAGATAGGGGGTATTTATACCTGACACGTGGAGGGGGGAGGTCCACTTCTCGTCGCCGGCGGGAGTAGGTCGGCGGTCCGGTAGGCGGCTAGCCGGAACGGCGGCAACAGCAGTAGTTGCTGTTAGCAGCAACAGCAGTAGAAGCTTACAGCAGCTGCAACGGCGGTTGCGGCGGCGGAGGCGGTGGTGCAGGGTGGTGGAACGGTGGAGGAGGTCGTGGCGGAGGGAATGGTGGTGGTAGCGATGGTTTGAGGTGGCCAGAGGGGGAGTTCGAGGCGGTCGGGGGAGGAGGCTCGGGTTGGTGGTCAGGGAGTCGGGGGCGCTGTGGCTGATCTGGAGGTGGCTGTGGTGGTCGTGGGGCGGTGGTGGAGGGTTGGTTCGGCGGAGGACGTCGAGGCTAAGGGGATGGGGGTGGTGGCGGTGGTCTGAGGTGGCCGGGGCGGTGGTTTAGGGCAGTCGGGGGAGGTGGTGGTGTGTTGGTGCGGGTGTTGGTGCTGGAGCTGCAGGGGCTGCCGACGGCGGCTGCGGCGGCCAAGGCGGCGCCGCGGCGGCCGGGGAGGAGGCCAGGGAAGGGCGAGGCTGGAGGCGGAGGGTCGGTGGTGGTGGTGGCCTGAGTTGGGAGAGGGATGAGTTCGGGTGAGGGGTTGGGGGGATTTTATAGGGTTTAGGGTTTAGGGTAGTTTTGTAAATAGGTTTTAGGGGGGGTATTTAGGTAATTTGATTTTAAAATATCTTTAGATATTTTAGATATTTGTAGATATTTATTGGGTAGGGCCCACTTTCAAATGGACGGGTTAGTTCACCCTCCAATGGGAGGTTGACACCTCGTACTATATTTTGCAGATAAAACCTTGCAAATTCATAAATTGAATAAAACCCTATTAATTGGAAATTGCGTAATTATGCAATTTGTCTGAGAAAAACACCATATTCCTAAAAATGCTAAAATATACAGAACTGAGGGAGAATGCTGTGTGAGGGCCCTGAGGGGGTGGGGGTGAGCCTGGGCAGGGACTGGGCCTGGTTTTGGGTGATGCGGGTCACCGTATTAATTAATTAGAAATTAATGCGCACGATGTTTTCTAATTATTTAAAAATAGGTAGAGCCAGAATTTTAGTATGGTGTAAATATACTAATCGTAGTATACTCAAAGTAGAATAATAACGTATTTTTGTTTGGGCAAAACAGGTGCCTGTTGGGCCTCTAATTTTTATTGGAACAGACAAGGGTACAAGTCTGAAAATTAATTAATAATTAATATGGACGTTTGTAACGATATTTGTGCGACTAAAATGAAATGCATGCCAGCGTATCTGTGAGTTGCACAAGGTTCAGAATAGTAGACTGGCATGTCTAGGAGAGGTATGTGAACTTTGTTTGGGGATAACAGTTAGTGTAATGCTCTAATTATTTGTGTGATGGATAGGTGCATAAATCAATATGATATGTAAGCAAAATAAATTTAAAAGCTGTAATAAATCCTAATTTGCTAAAAATAATCCTAATTTATTATTTAATGCTGAAATCTGGTCGAGGGAGTTTACACTTTATTTACTTAAACATAATATATTTATGTGAATCTTCTGATATACACATATATATAAATACTGGAATGACATAAGACACATAAATTATTATTGATTTATATGAATATTTTGATCTTATAAGATATGCAGGTGCATGATACCTATCTAATCCCCATCAAGGGGATATCGCAACCAATGTATGTTTTATAAACAATGTTGCAGATATTTCGGAGATAAATAAAGCAAACCGTTGCAGCAACCTCATCAAATCATCATTTTCTCTAATGAAGCAAACAAAGAATGTGCATGACTATGATTTCAACAATTCAACAATCAGGGAGAGTTGTAAGTTTCTAAAAATAACAAATAAAGCCTACACATCTTTATGAGTATATACGAATTATAAATATGAATGTATAGGCAAATTGGGGTGAGATGTAACATTCAAATGGAGACATCTCGAAGAATGTCTTTGTGCATTGTACTATTTTTAGGGATGTAAGAAATATATATAATTTTTATAATTTTGAGGGGAAGATCCTCATGATACTAATGGAGACATCTCGAAGAATGTCTTTGCGCATTGTACTATTTTCCTTCGATGAGGTTTTTTTTTCACTGAATTTTTTCTTCGAAAGATTTTTAACGAGGCGGTGTAAGTCGCACCCACTTAGATTCTTGAAGAATCATATTCCTGAAGAATCACATTCCAGAAGAACATTATTGTACTTTTTTCTTTTACTATAGATTTTTTCCAAAGGTGAGTATTTCCATAGAATTTTTTTTAACGAGGCAATAATTAAAGTGGACATTTAAGGGGGAGTGTTGTGATTTGGAATAAAACAAATGTTGATGTCCTTATCCCTAATTATCTCTATCTACAACCACCTCTATATATTCTCTCTCTATATATATATTATCAATGAGAAAGTCCTAGTAAATTAATTCGGCTACATTCTTCTCTTTCTCTCTTCCATTTTTACAACAAGAGAGATGATTTAGTATCAGACTGGTTGTGTTGTATAATATTTTTGAGTCTAAAATTGTTGTAAAATTTTGAGTGAAACATTGTTGTAATAGTTTTGGTGTAAAATTTTGAGAGAGACTTTAAATTTTGTTTAGGGATATTTTGCAAACATTTTAATAAATTTTTCTTCTTGTAGAATCTTACTAGAAATTTTTTCACGCCTAGACCCACTAAACCGAACTAACCGAGCCGTTTTGGTAACTTGGTTGGATTCTGTTTTGTGCTAAAACGGTTCGGTTATTGTTTAATACGATTGTTTTTTGGGTTTTCGAAAATTATATTCGGTCCAACCGAACCAACCGGACCGAATGCTCACCCCTGATCACACCCATTCATCACTAGTAATTTCCTACTCTCTTCATCCAACAAATAAAAATTCCTTCATTTACTCGTGTAAGAAAGAGAGAGGAAAAGAAAACAGAAAAAAGTTCGTTTTAACGATGAAGTGAAGGGAGTGAAGGAGCTCTCTATTGGGGAATTTCCAATGGCGGAAGGATCGGAAAGAGGGGAGAACGGTCGGAGCCTGGCGAAGGCGGAGTCGATCGAAGCGAGGTGGGTCTTCCAGGAGGAAGACGACTCCGACGAGGAGGGAGAGGAAGAAGCGCGAGGAGGAAGGAGGGACGCGGATCTATCGGCTAGGAGGGGTTTCGAGTCTGAGGAGGAGGAGGAGTTCAATGGGGTGGAGCAGCGGCTGATCCGGACGGGGCCAAGGATCGACTCCTTTGACGTCGAGGCCCTCGAGGTCCCCGGTGCCCACCGCAACGATTACGAGGTGAGGAATTGGGATTTCTAGTTACTAAAAGAACAAATTTTTTGATGTGTTTTGATCATGTCTAGGATTACATGGGATCCAGACTGCACTTGTACTATTAGGACACGAACCACGACACGGACACGGAACCTTTCTAAGCAACTTCCAGTGTATCTTGGAGTGTCTATGTCGTCTAATACGTCTCCAATATGCGACGATGCGGACACTCCAACTGGGTGTGAGGTGAGAAATCGGGATCTGATTGTTGGTTTTGATTCTTTTTGCGGAATTTGATATGCCCAAAATGAGTTAATGCAATTTGTCACTGATGCGGAAGTGCTTAGATCTGTCCACAAAGTGTTCAAGCTCAATTCGGATGAATTTGTGATTTATTAGGATCTGTTGATGCGAAAGGCCAAATTTTGATGTGTTTTGAGCATGTCTAGGATTACATGGGATCCAGATTGCACTTGTACTGTTAGGACACGAACCGTGACACGGACACATAATCTTTCTAAGCAACTTCCATTGTATCTTGGAGTGTCTATGTCATGTCTAATACGTCTCCAACACGAGACAATGCGGACACTGGAACTGGGTATGAGGTGAGAAATCGGGATCTGATTGTTTGTTTTGATTCTTTTTGCGGAATTTGATATGACCATAATGAGTTAATGCAATTTGTCACTGATGCGGAAGTGCTTAGATCTGTTCACGAAGTGTTCAAGCTCAATTCTGATGAATTTGTGATTTATTGGGATCTGTTGATGCGAAAAGGCCAAATTTTGATGGGTTTTAGTGGCAATTGATTGTGTTTTGTATTACATGAGATCTACTTGTTGATTTTGATGCTTTGGGGGAATGTCAGGTGCACAGTATGTTAATTGAGTGCTTAGAGGAAATTGGATGAATTTGTGACTTGTTGGGACTTTGCGTTGCTAAAGAACACATTTTGATGTTTTTGAGTGGCAACTGATCATGTTTAGGATTATAAGATATGATGTTCTCATTTTTTAATAAATCTATTGTTTGGTATGACTTTTTTCTGATGCGTTTTAATACTGTGGTTGAAGGGAAGGGTGTTGGGGGGGGGGGGGGGGGGGGGGGATTGAGTGGGTGGGGGAGATTGCTTGTAGATAGAATTAAGCAAGATTCCTCCCAGCTAACACAATATCTACAAGACTAGTTGCCTGCAAATAGAATTATCATGCATCATGTACTAAATGTAACATCTGTTGTTGTAACTAGTGTTAGATCCAATGTTTGGTTGCTTACAAGTGAATATGCTGTATTTATAAATCTGGTATATGGTTAATTGTAATTGTAATGCTTACATGTAGCTTTTTTTGCTGTGATTAGGAAAGTTGTTGTTTGGTTGGGACTTCTATAACATAAAAGGGTGAACAACGCAACAAAATTGTAACATCTGTTGTTGTAACTAGTGTTAGATCCAATGTTTGGTTGCTTACAAGTGAATATGCTGTATTTACAAATCTGGTATATGGTTAATTGTAATTGTAATGCTTACATGTAGCTTTTTTGCTGTGATTAGGAAAGTTGTTGTTTGGTTGGGACTTCTATAACATAAAAGGGTGAACAACGCAACAAAATTGTAATTTAATGATGTGGTAGCTACATCATTTATTGCTGCAACAAATATTATTGTAAATGGTTTTGTGGAAAGCAATACATGTTATGATAACTAGGAGGAATCTTCCAACATTTGTTGCAATAATTTGGTTTACCTATAGTAATCCCAAAACCAGAATGATTCAACTACCATAACATTTGTTGTGACCACAATATTTGTTGTGGTAGTTCTCTTTGTGGGCAACCAACAACTCCCTTAATCGACATTTGTTGCAAGAGGTAGCAATAAGTATTGCTGTGACATCATGAAGTTGTAATATATGTTGCATCTTTTTTCCTTTCATGTTATAGAAATCTCAATCCGAAACGACGTCTCTACTTATAACAACAAAAGCTATATGCAAGTTCCAAAAACTGTATTTGTAAATACACAAATCACTTGCACCTTGAGTTTAGTGACAGATTGACAGTTCATCAAAATAGTTGTCTAAGATCGCTAGACTGATTACAAAAAGATCCAATATCTGGATCATCTCCAACCTTTTGAAGGAAGATGATATGCGGGAATGGTTTTGCATTGCCAATTAATATTGCATGGTAATTCCATTTATAGTCAACCAAACATCTCCTTACTTGAACACCTAGAACTTTGTTAATTGTTTTAAGAAAAAAGGTAATTTACCAAGGAATGTAGATTATCAAAACGATGCTCACTTTGGCTGATCATGAACTTTTGGTAACACTCTATATTGGTTGCATTCGTAATTTTGAAACTAGTTGTTATGGCCACTATTTGCTTAGCTGTTTAGCTAGATTTTCTAGAGAAACTTTGAGGTGGCCAAATCTGTAAAGTAAATGATTGTGGTTTTCTAGATGCATCCTTCATTTCAGATTCTAAACTGTTAGATATTTAGTGCCATGATTTACTGATAAAACTATGTAAGCCTGATGGGGTCCTGCTACTGCATGATTGGAGATTGTGTAAGCTATTCTTTCCATGACATGACCAGAATTTTAAAAGACAGAAATTTTGGGAAGAAAATTGGAGAATTTTTAATACACGTACATCAAAGTAACAAAAAAACTAAATATTACTTACTTTGACATTATAAAAATTACCATGCGAATGATCTTTTTTGAACTTTGAACTGAACTTTATAAATTCTAATAAATATTAAGATATCTATAAATTTTGACAACAATAATTAATAAACATAAAAATTTATTAGCGCACGCTCCCAACTTTAGACTCTTCTAAGTAGTCGTGGTCCCCCGTTCCCTCGCACTGTCCCCGCTTCTGGCTTCCAAGACTGAGAGATCCATGCTATTATTTTTTTTTTTCAATAATTGATGTGAAGTTTATTTTCCGATTTAGGTTAGATTCTAACAAAAGAAATTCAAACCGAAACCCAATCCAATTGGAGGCAACTCTACCCATGAGACCTAGCCCACTTGCAATTCCAAGCTAAACCCCTTAACCATAAGTGGATAAACTTTTCCCACCTTCCCTTGAGGCTTGAGGGCAATTTCCAAGAATCATAGATCACTCCACACTTCTCCTCACACGATCACTACTAATTTCCAGTTTCTGCTCCGTCCAACAAATACTTAAATTCATTAATTTTCTCCCTTGTGAAAAAACTAAAGTCTCCCCTTTAAGAAAGAAACACGCCATTTTAACATGAAATGAAGAGTTTTCAATGATGAATCTAATGGCAGACGGACCAAAGAGAGGATAATGAGGGGAATCTGGCGAAGATGGCTCTATAGAATCTAGGTTGGTTTTCCAGGATGACGACGAGGAAGAGGAAGAGAGAAGGGAGGCGGATCTGCCCCCAGAAGAAGCTTTGAGTCCGAAGAGGAGTACAATAGGGAGGAACAATGACTGATCCCAACTGGCCCCATGATTGACTCCTTCGTCGTTGAGGCCCTCGAGGGCCCCAACACCCTCCAAAACGATTACGAGGGTGAGAATTCTGTTATCTGGTTGTTGATTTTGATAGTTCGGGGAAATTTGATGTATCCAGAATGACTTTGATGCAATGTGTCACTGATTTGAAGGTGCCTAGATCTTTCCATTGAGTGGTCAAACTCAATTTGATGAGTTTTTTAGTTATTGGGATTTGTTGTTGATAAACAACAACTTTTATGTGTTTGAGTGGCAAACAATAATGTTTATGATTACATGGGATCTGGTTGTTGATTTTTATGCTTTGGGGGAACTTCGAGTGCTCAGATCTGTTCACTGAGTGAATAATGAAAATTTGATTAATTTATGATTTTGAAAATTCGACGAATTTATGATTTATTGATTTTGTTATTGCTAAAAGACCACGTTTTCATAAGTTTGAGTGGTTATTTATTGTGTTTAGGAAATGCTCAGAATGATTTCGTAAGTGGTTATGTACAGTTTAATGCAATCTGTCACTGATTTGGGAAATTTGTGGCTCTCAGAATGATTTAGTGAGTGATTATATAGTGTTAAATGCAATTCGTTATCTGTACAAAGTGATCAGCGGAAATTGGATGAATTTGTGATTTATTAGGATCTGTTGTTGCTAGAAAACCATAGTTGGTGTGTTTGAATGGCATCTGATCATGTTTAGGATCACGTGGGAGATGGTTTAATGTTTGTGTATGACTTCGTTTGAACACCTAGAACTTCGTTAGATTTTTAATGAATTCTAGGAGTTGATTTGTATAAACTGATGCTTTAGTAACTTTGGTGATAATGGATTTTTGACAACCATTTATCAGAGGACTCCCTGACTTCTTAGCGCCATTTCTACGGTTTTGGTACACTTCCAAATGAGTAGAGTTTGCGCTCTTGTTCAGTTTTGTTCATCCTACTCCTCTTATACATATTTTTGCTACATATTTCATTGTCCCGACCTTTGGATTTATCAGTTGAGTAGTAATTCACTATCCTGAAATTTTTATTGATCTGTCGGTGGTGGGGAAGGGGAGGGGTGGGGCGGTGGGGGGTGGGGGGAGGCGTTGCCCGTACTAGAACACTGCAACAAATGTTGCAGTAGTTGATCCATTTCTATTGTTTGTATTTCTGTAAGTACATACAATTATTGCAACAAATGTTGCCAGATTCCTTCGACTAACACAACATTTGAAGACCACTTAGGAGGGGTTTGATTGCCTGCAAATAGAATGACCCTGAAACATTTGTTGCTGTAAGTGGCCAATCCAGTGTCTGGTTGGTTACAAGTGAACATGCTGTATTAATAAATCTGGTATTTGTATAACTGTAATAATAATGCTTATATGTAGCTTTTGTATTGGCTGGGAATTTTACAATATAAAGAGAGGGAAATGATTCAAAAATATTGCGACTAAATGATGTGGTAGCTACATTTATTGTTACCTCTTATAATAAATCATTTTGGCCCCAATAAATGCTGTGATAATTGGGAGAAATCTTGCAACAACTTGTTGCAGGAATTGGATTTACTTACAGTTATCTTACAATGGATTATCTTCAAACGGAAATAACTCGACTACCAAACACTCCTTATTTGGGGGAAATTTGAGGTGCGCAAATTGATTTTGATGCAATTTTCCTTGATTGGAGGTGCCCATATCTGTTCCCTGAGTGATTAGAGGTAATTGGACGCATTTGTGAGTTATCGGGATTTCTTGTAATTAATAAACCAAACTTCTATGTGTTTTTAGTGTCAGCTGATCATGTTTAGGATCACACGGGATATAGTGTTCTAATTCCTGATAAATTAGTAGTTAGTATATGATTTCTTTTCCTGATGTTTGTTTATATAGATGGGGTTGTTTGGTTGTCCATAAATAGATCTTTCGTTTGTAGCACTTGACTTATTTTCGGTGTTTGGATAAATTGATGCAACAAATGTTTCCAAAATAAAGTAACTGTAGGCAAAATGACTGCACCGCACTTACAACAACATTTGCCACAAGATGTAGCAATGAATGCAGTTGTGACATCGTCAAACATCAAAGTGTATTATTTGTTGCATCATTCCCTTTTAAAATTATAAAAAAATGAACCAAACAATGACTTCTCTACTTGCATGAATATAAACTTTTACTGCTCCCAGACAAATACTGAATTTGCAACACCACCCACGACAACAAATATTGCTTGATTATTTTATTTATAGGCAACTAATGACCCCTTGAGTTGAATGCCTATAACTTTGTCAAATGCTCCAGAAGTTGATTTGCTAAGTGTTGGTGATTTAGAAAAGCTAAACTTAGTGGATTAATTTCATTATATGGAAATAGTGTTGGACAAAACATGAGACCAAAAATGAAAAAACCAAAGAGAGAAAGACTCTTCTACACTCTCTAGAGGAGAGCCCACTTTACTGGCTACTTCATCTTGAATGTTAGACTAAACATGAGACTAATAAGACAACCAAAAGGGAAATTGGTTCTTCTAAACTTCTTGCAAGATGGAGCATAGATGTCAATCAAGCCTAATTTGGAGAGAAGGTGAATAAAAGCGAGGAAGAGCTTTAGCTAGAACATTGACCAATTGAGAGGTACCAAAGACATGATGAAGAAGAATTGCTGGAAGCTTGACCTTGTCACCAAAAGAAATGATAGTCAATCTCAATATGTTTGGTGTTCTCATGGAAGATTGGATTCTCGATAATTGGATGACGATTTCATTGTCACAATAGAGAAACAGGAGATGTGAGCGAAACACCAAGATAAATTAGTAGGCTCATGATCCTGCTGAGCTCAAAATTGGACGAGCCACCGATGGTACTTGGTCTCACAAAAAAGTGCATGCAACAATGGTTTGCTTCTTGCTACGCATGTGACGATATTGCCAGTGAAGGTGCAATAGCCACTAGTGTACACAATCATCATAGACCCAATATAGTCGGTGGGCATAGGAAGTAAAAGATAAGGAGGTCGATAGAGATGCCCTTGACCATCAGACTTCTTTAAGTACCAGAAGATGCGGTTAACAATATGAAGGTGAGAGAACGTAGGCTACTGCATATATTGGCCGACGACAAAGTAGTAAATGTCTGTGCTACTAGCATTAAGGTAGATGAGTTTGTCGATGAGTCGATGATGCATGATACATTCCAGGTCAAAATTAAGTAGATAGAAAGAGGAGCTAATGTTGGAGAGATGAGTCTGCAGATCCGTAGGAGTGTTAGTCAGACGACAACCTAGAAAGTCAGTTTCCTCCAAGAGTTCTAAGTAGTGCTTCAATTGAGAGAGAATAGGTCCTTCCACTGAGAAAATATGATGTTAAAAAAGTACCGGAGATGACCAATGGTCTTGTGTGAAAGTGGCTGGAAATATGATCTCTAACTTTATAGATTATAACAAAGTCATCGCCATTTATGATGATCTTGTCTACGTAGACGAGGAGAATGACCATGCTCTTGAGGTTGACGATAGATGAAGAGAGGAGATGACAGCACTCTTGGATAGACTAATTTGCTGAACGTAATGGAACTTGTGAAGCTATGCCCATGGAGACTACTTAAGGAAATAAATACTTCCATACACTTACTTAGCAGGAAGGTTGCCACATGTAGAGTGCCTTAGAAAAATCTTCATCGAGGAAAGCATTTTTAATGTCAAGATGATAAATCGGCTATCTATTGTTGACAGTTTAAGAGAGAACTCCGATAGTACTTAGCTTGGCAAAAGGAGAATATCTCCTTATAATCAATTCCATAATGCTAGATGAAGCTTGCATCGAAATGAGCTTTAAGGCTCTCAACCGCACCGTTGGGGGGTTGTCTTGACGGTACAGACTCGTCTACAACTAACTCAAGATTGCCCTGGAGTAGAGTAACTAGGTCCTATGTGGCGTTGCACCAAGAACCTGCATCTACTCATTATAGCATCATGCCATTCGGGATGCTGAGGTGCCTCCTGAACAAATAAAGGAGTAGAAATAAAGGATGTAGAGCTAGCAAACTTGCATAATGAAGGAGTCAATGGTAAGATATAAAGTGAGCCAGAGGATGTAGAGTACAAGATCTTGGTTTACACACTTTAATAGGATGATTATCACGCCTATTCAACTAAGGCATAATATTAATAGAGGGAGGGTGTCGTAGACGAGGGAACTATGGGATTCTGCTGGCACATCCTTTTTTTTTGACAAGAACAGACCTTGGGGTTTATTGGTGCTCGATCAACATGAATGTTGATGAATGGGTGGAAATTTTTTTGTTGGGGAAGAGTCTAGATAATTACGACCAGTCACTAGAAAATGTAGAGGACATGCGGTGATAAGGTGACAAAAGCAATGATGACAAAGTTCCAATACTTGGGGAACATTGATCTGAATGAGAGAAAGGGCCACCTTGAGCAATGTCGCTTTTTGGGTTGACAAGTCTATTTTGTGCTTTTTGGTTCAACAAGTCCATTTTGTTGGGATGTATACGAGCAAGAAGTTTGGTGGAGGATGCCATGGTTCAAACATAATTTTTGGAAGTTTGAATTTATGTATTTTCTAGGATTATTGGTGTGAAGTGTTTTGATAGTGGTCTTGAACTGAATGTCGCCATAGTAGGGGAAAGTGCTGAAAATTAAGAGAGTTTGGGGATGATCACAAAGAAGAGACAAATCTTCGAGAATGATTATCAACGAAGTTTGCAAGTAATGAAAGCTGGAGAGAGTTTATAGCTTATACGGACCCCAAACATGTGAATCATCAAAAGAGAAAGGATAATCACTTATTTTATGGCTCGATTTGGAGGAAGGATGATGCTTTTCCAGAATACAAGGCTCACAATTAAACCCTGAGAAGAACAAATCTGACTGCATATTTATGAGAATCTGACTGCATATTTATGAGAACTTGAACATGAGGATGACCAAGTCTCTGAGGCCAATTAACTGTAGACATGATACAAATGCAGACGACTAAAACGTTCTACCAATCGGTGCTCGTTTCACTCGGTCATGAAGCACCAAAGATTATGGAAGAACGATCATGAAGCACCAAAGAATATGAAAGAACGAAAAAGGTAATAAAGCAACATGTAGAAAACTGAAAAAGATGGAGCAAGACGTACCAACTGAAGGTAAGATTGAGGTTTGGGAGTTAACTGGATGGAGCCCGAGCCAAGTAAAGGTGAGTATCTCCATTCCTTTTCTTTAAAGATGTAACTTTGTGAGGCCGTAACATTAAAATCCATCTAAATTAAAAATACAATCTTTGTACGAGGCATATAATCAAAAGCCCAGAATTAAGGATCTAAGAAGTATAGTGTGCCCGAGGTATAAGACAAACGTGTAGTAAGATAAGTTGGTAGAATCAGTAGACAGTATATGCTCAACAACTGAATATCATCTGAGGAGAGAGAGAGAGAGAGAGAGAGAGAGAGAGAGAGAGAGGACTAGTAGTTCGTCTAGTGGTGGGCATAATCGCTGCGTAGCTATGCTTCTTCCAGTATGTGGCCTTTATATGGTTAGATGACTACAATGAAAGCAATAGAGTGACAGACAACATGACCTTGGTCCACATAACGAGTAGAGGTATGAGATGTGGCACCTGAAATGAGAAAGTAGACGGAGTCATCAAAGGTGTATATAATGAGTATATGTAGAGTGATGAGAAAATAATAGATCACGAAAAGCAAAGAGCAAATCACCACAAAAAATTAATAACACCAAGATAGTAATCCAATCGTATACGAAGAATCAAAAGAGGATTTCACCTTGTAAAGTGGGCCTGGGAGAGTTGCATGAGCTTGGGAGAGTTACAAGTAGACTAGACTTCTGGCACGTGGACCAGAGGTGTTTACGTTGCTGACTGAAGCTGATAGGTGGGCCAGAGGAGATGTGTCATGGACTTTAGTCTGTCAAGTGGGTTGGTCCTGACATGTGGATCAGGATGGATGATGCAAAAGAGGATACACAAGAGTGACAAGTGGGCTACACAAATATGTAATGTTTGGCCTGGAGAATTCCATGTGGTTGTAAGAAGGCCTCGTCAGGATGGTTGTGGGAATCTTCATTGGAGACTATCGAAGATTTAACAGAGAATGCTTGCAAACTAGTGATCACCAGGTACAACGTCTTGATCTCCATTTTTTTGCTTCTTCTCCTAATTTCCCTTTTAAGCGTAGGGAGAGGATTAGGGTTGGTGCTGGTATGGAAGTGGGTGAGATATGAAGGTAGCATCAGATATAGGGTTTGGTCTCATCTAGATCTACGGTTTCGCATTTAGGGAGAATATAGGATTAGGGTTTGTTATCAAGATTGAGTGTTCAAGTGTTGTTTGAGAAGAGGGGAGCTAGGGCTTGGGTGGTGACCTCTGGTGGTGGGGAGTATCTAGAATAGACTGAGCAATAGTACTTTGGGACCTAGAGTGAAGTTTGTTGGTTGTTTGCACCTGAGCAAAGGGGAGTTAGGGGTGGTGGAGGGCGTGGATCATGGAAGGAACCTAGAGCTTCTGTGGTGGCGGCTATGGAGAGAGGGAAAGCTAGTGTTGGTAGAGCCTAGTGCTATGATAATACCATTTTGTGATTTAGAATAGCTCAATTTAGTGTGATTAATTTCATTAGATGGAATGTGACACAAGAGGAGAGCCCACTTTAGTGCTTATACAATATGGGACTAAACTAGAGACCAATAAGACAATTAAAAGAGAAATTGAGTCTCTTTTACACTAATGGATGTTGATATAAAAACTGATGCTTTAATCTGTAGGGGCGGCCTAGAAATCGCGGTGACAATTTTATGATGGCCAAGTTCATATTTTGTGACTAGTTTCTGTAGCTTATACTATTTCCTTAAATCTATTGCCTATATGTTTTCTACACACTGAGCTATGCATATTTGTTAAGTAAATGATTGTGGTCATCTAGATGAATTCTTCACTTCAGATTATGAAGTGTTAGATATTTAGTTCTGTGATTGCTGGAGAACCTTATAAGCAGGCATAGGACTCTTCTGGTGACCAAGTGTTGGATTTAGTTGCTGGTTTTCGTTGGTTGTCTACTTAGATATTTCATAGATGTGGAAGTATTCAGATCTTGCATGTGTCATAGTATTTGATTGCATTTATCAATTCATTGAGATCATAAACAGCACCTATGAGACTTCTATTTTAAAATTTTGTATTTCTGTAGGACATTTTTCTTAAATTTATTATGCTTATTTGATTAACAAGGAGGATTTAGTTGCTCAACAAATTTATTTATATGATATACTACTCCTTCAAGGTATGCATAATTTCCATCTGTTTACTGAATGACATGCAGATGCTCTTGCTGAAATCTGATTGTTTAATCCCTATAACCACTTAATTTTTTATTCTCTTTTTCGAATTTATCTTTAGATAAAGGAATGCTTCCTGTGATTTCTTAATTTTTGTCTAGATATGTATCAATATTTTCGGGCATTCAATTTGTGATAAATAGTTGAAGGGAAATTGGATCCTTTTATGATACCTTGACCATCACGAACTGTCATGTTTGCGATGTTTTAATCTGTAAAAATCCACATCAGCACGTGGCTGACTTATCTTCTCTATAGATGTTTACCAATATTTTTTCTCTTATGCATTTTGTACTCAACTGCAGGAGTTTAATTTTGCTAGAAGCGTAATTCTCACGGTTCAGACTCTAGGAGTTGTATTTGGGGATGTTGGAACAAGCCCACTGTACACTTTTGATGTCATGTTTAACAAGTATCAGATTAGTCAGAAAGAAGATGTTCTTGGAGCGCTTTCACTTGTACTTTACACTTTAATTTTGATTCCTCTGGTGAAGTATATCTTGGTTGTTCTTTGGGGCAATGATGATGGTGAAGGTAGGCCTTTCTGCCTCAGTCTTGTTGAACTAGTGAACTAAGGGTATAATTTTGTCTGCTGACTTGGATATTTTGCCAATTTGCTAGGGGGGACATTTGCTTTATATTCACTGATATGCAGAAATGCAAAAGCTAGTCTTCTCCCGAACCAGTTGCCTTCTGATGCTCGCATATCAAGTTTTCGGCTCAAAGTGCCATCACCAGAGCTGGAAAGGTCTTTGAAAATTAAGGAGCGCCTTGAAGCCTCACATATACTGAAGAAGCTACTTCTTATCCTGGTGCTCTTCGGTACATCTATGGTGATAGCAGATGGAGTTGTCACTCCAGCAATGTCTGGTATACTATATTTCTTTTCTTTTATTTCACTTTTGTTTTGCGGAGAGGAGTCATTTACTGCAAGTTCTAACTTTCTTCACTGAGTTTAGAATTATAGTAGTCATTAAACTATTGGAAATATATTATTTTGTCACTGCTTTTTCTAACTTTCTTATTCTGGAACCCCAGTCATGTCTGCTGTGAATGGACTGAAGGTTGGGATTGCTAGTGTTGAACAAGGTACTGTTGCATTTGTACTTCTAAATGCACAAAGCACTACCTATGGCACTTTTATTATCTCTTTCTTGCTCTTTTAGTGATATTCATATCTCCCCTTCGGATTCAAGTTTAGTAATTTGTATCACAAAGTACCATGCTTCTTTCTTGATATTTTACATGATTGACCTACATGTGGTAAGAGGGAAAAAATGGGTTTTAGGAGTATATGCACTTACTTTTTGGGCATTCTCTCCTAAGTTCCTAACACGACCACAACTTATGTAAACAAGTTACATATATCATAATGAACACTGTTCTGCTTGTTGTGTGTTTTCCTTATACAAGTTTTAATTATGCTTACAGTTATGATCTTGTAATTAATTTCTGATGTTTCCATATCATTTTCTCTCTATTCTTGCAACATTGCTTTGGTGCTTGATAAATCCTCAATCAGAACCCATGGCCTACATGGTGTATATGTGAATATGTCAATTTCTTTGTTTAGTTTTCTGAAACTTTTAGAACATAATGCCCAATAAAATATCTGAATATTATTTACTGTGCATATAAGACTAGCCATGCTTTATGGGTTGGAATCTGCATTGTTGAAATGGTGAGTGGCTATACATAAAGAGATTGAACAAGAAATGAGCATTTGTGTGGAGTTAGAGGTGGTAAGATAAAGCAATTTAAGAAAACCCTTTTATGTGATATGATTATGTGCAAGACCAATAGATGCATCATTTACAAGGTAAGCTAAAATAAATTTCAATTGAGCTGTAAAGAACGATGTGACATATTATATGTTAGTGTGAACATGGCCCTTAAGGGGAGTTGAATGTAAGAAAAGGGTCCATCTAGCCGATCCCAAAAGTTTGGACAACTACTTTTGTTGCTGTTATTTAAGACGCAAAATGCTCAGAACTCTATACCCCATACATGAATGGGGCATCTCTCTTTTTATAACATTTCTGAAAAATATTGTATATGTAAGCTGAGTCCTATCTGCTATAACACATACGGACATGGTTCTTTCATTTCTAAAGATATTGTTGGAGATATTTATTTGCATCTTTGTGGGGTTCACTTATGTAGAGAATCGATTAATGTTGAAGAAGAAATTTGGTTTAACTGGAAAATATCTTTCTCAAAGAACGTCTTGTACTTTATTCATTTAATTTGTCTATTTCGGCCCATTATTTTCTTAGAGCATGACCATTAACTACAAATATACACAAGAAACAATCGAGAAGTCGTCTAAGTAGGAAAATAAGAAATGCTGTTACAGGGTCTGGATAAATAATTGCCATTTTAATTAGCATATAACTGAACATGATTCCTTAAGGATTGAGGATTTTGTAAGTACCCGAAATAAGTTCAAAAAAATATTAACAATTTGCATCCTCTTTGTAAAGTGAATCCTTTCATACCAAGTAACTCAATGCCAAATTCTCGTTGAGCAATCATCACACTATGTTAGTACTTAGTACCTAACCCTGAAACTTACAGGTAACAAGCAAATTACCTTCAATTGTTTTAGTGTTCTACCTTCAATTGTATTACTATTAAGTGATCTTGAGACCGTGCTGCAAAGTTATACTTGTGCATCGTAATGTTTATATAAGTTGAGAAACTGACTTTGATTTTTCTTATAAAATTTTACAGATGAGGCAGTGATGATTACAGGCGCATCTCTTATAGTTTTGTTCAGTGTACAAAGGTTTGGAACAAGCAAGGTGGGGCTTGCAGTTGGCCCTGCTTTATTCGTATGGTTTTGCTCGCTTGGCGGCATTGGGATCTACAACCTCTTAAAATATGGCACAACAGTTTTAAGGGCATTCAACCCTGTTTACATCTATTATTATTTCAAGAAAGATCCAACTCAGGCTTGGATGTCTCTTGGTGGCTGTCTTCTGTGCGCAACAGGCAAGATCTTTTTAGATGTATAAACTCTTAACTAGATCATCAGGCCACTTCTATGAAACAAATGCTTACATTCATGGAATTGACATGGTCGTGCACTAGGTTGTCTAGCTTGCGGTAGGTATCATGTATCAATTTTCTTGTGTATCATATCATGTATCGTGTTTCGTATTGTATATTGTATGATACAATAACTCTAGGAATATAGGTGTATACTTCTAAATCCATATAATTGCACAACGGACTTAATGTTGTCCTTGATGTAACCCAACAGTAAAAGGTGTATCGTATCGTATTGTATATTTTATGGACTTAATGTTGATCCTTGATGTAACCCAATGGTAAAAGGGAATTCTTACCGATCTCCTTCCAAGGTTGGCACGGTCTTTGTTGCAAAAGTTAACAAAATCCATTGACAATAATTGCACACAGTGAGGATCTGATATATCGATTATGTTATCTCCAGAAACAAAAGTCAACTGATTGTACATTTAAGAGGTAAAAAGCCCCTCCCTTGAAGCTCCTCTTTCCAATAACCAAAATTTGGTGTTAGCTACTATTCTGTTACCGTGCTTCATTTCTTTTCACCGAGATAAATAAAAATCTTCGTTTTTCATATCTGATGCAGGGCTCAGTAGGGCTTTAAGTCCTGTAATTTTTCTTGCTATTGAATGAATCTTGATTGGATTTACAGGAATCTTTTTTGAACCATTCAAGTCTTTGCTGTACAGGCCTTGGGTAGATTTGTTTTTGCTCGTCTTAGCACAAAAATGATAAAAGGAGGGATGTGAACAGTACATTTAGTACTATTAGTATTTATGCTATCCATGGATTATGTTGCTTTACAATTTTGTTGTTCGGTTCTTTTTTTTTCCGTATAACTTATTAGTAACTGTTGTGTTTCCTTTTAGTGGTAAACATAATTTTGGGTCTCCATTTTGATTAAGGCTTACCCTTTGTTCAGGAAGTTCCTCCTGAATTTGGACTGGTGTCTTCTTTGAGTTTGGTCCTAACGTGGGTAAACTTTGAATCACTATGGTTTTGTATTTTGGAAGTTTATAGGGACTGCCTCGAATTGTAATTGTCTTATTCCTCGGATAAAATTTATTGTCTGCCCTGTTTCTAGAGAAAAGCAGCAAGCTTCTTCTGTAAATGTAGATATGAAATCTGAGTAATTTCTAACTGATTCTTGCTCTAGACGTCTATTTTTCTTTCGGTTTTTATTTTCTTGTATGATTATCACTGTGTACTACGTCCATTATTACTGTCTGCTTACAAATTCTCATGTAATATGTATTTGTTATTACTGTATATTACATCTTTCGTTACTTGGCTCCTTTGAATCCTCGCCCTTAAAGCTTTTCTTCTTTCAAGAAATGGTTTTGGGTTATTTTTTCCCTATATTTTTCTGCAGTGCTTCTCTTCTTTCCTGACATAATATTTCCTTTATCTTATTTTTTTCTTTCTACTACCTTTCATCAATGTGCCAACAGCCAGTATAAAGCTTCGTCTGTACTTAAATGGAACAAATCCATTAACGTAGGAAATAAATTCATGTAGCTTGTATGGGAAAAAAGATTCTTGTTGGTTTTACCTCGTTTCTCGATGTTTATTCTCCATCATCAAGTACTAGTAATAATTTCTTTTACTTGTTTGATTTTATTGTTGGATGCGTTCAGGATCGGAAGCAATGTTTGCTGATCTTTGCTATTTCTCTGTTAGGTCTGTTCAGGTAAAACATTTCTAAACCTACTCAGATGCATATTGTTCTTCTGAAATCTGAGGAAACTTTATTCTTTGTCCGGCACTAATTTCATCACAATAACGGTGTATTGCAGCTCACCTTTGTGCTTCTGGTTCTTCCTTGCCTTGTGTTGGGATACCTTGGTCAGGCTGCATTCCTTATGGAAAATCTTGGTCAGAACGAACAAGTTTTCTTTTCGTCAATTCCAAGTAAGTTAGAATTATCAGTATGTTTTCTTCTGAATATTCAAAATGAGCTATTGGAAATGGGGTGGTCGAGAACCTCCCTTTGTTTAGTTTAGTGTCTTAGTGATATTATATTTTGCTAGCCTCACATTCTAGGTATTGTATAGTTGTCTGATTTTGTCTTTATGGTCATGCATCTCTCTTTAAATAACTTGACCATGAGCATAATTGTATCCTTCATATTAATTAGACAATTAAAATTAATGCTTAGTAGTTAAACCTTTTAATCAAGAATTTAATTAGGTTAATCATATAAAAACAAAAGCCATGAGAAGTCAAATTCAATTTGGATTGTTCTTCATAAGAAGAGAAATCCAAATTGAATTGGTTAAAGGCACAATAGTCAATTCACCATAATAATATCTTGACAACTCACCCTCCCTCTCACATGACCCTCACATTCAACCCACACCCTTTCCCTCTATATAAACACCTTCCCACCTCCTCCACTCACCATCCCTTATCTCCCCTCAACCCTATTAGCAAGGGAATATGAGTTCTCATAAGGTAACCATTGATCCTCTTCAATTTTTTTTTATAACTCTAACTAGGATAAGTGTGTGTGTGTATATATATATATATATATATATATATATATATATATATATATATATATATATATGAGTGTCAAGAGGAAGGGGAGGAGCTGCAGCAGAAGAGCAGCAGAGCAATAACAGCAGCAGCTGCAGCGAGCAGCAAGCAGCAGAGCAGCAGCAGTAGTAGCAAGCAATAGCAAAGCTATATATATATATATATATATATATATATATATGTATACTATATTTGTATCTATATATGTATACTATATTGTATCTATATATCATATATATATGTGTGTATCTATATATGTATCAATATATATATACTATATTATATTTATATATATATATCTTACATATATGTGTGTATCTATATATGTATTTATATATGTATCTATATATCTATGTATCTATATATATGTATACTATATATGTATCTATATATGTATCTATATATTTTATATATATGTATATATGTATTTATATATGTATCTATATATCTATGTATCTATATATGTATACTCTCTCTCTCTCTCTATATATATATATATATATATATATATGTATACTATAAATGAATCTATATATGTATACTATATTGTATCTATATATATCTATATATATCATATACATATATATGTATCTATATATGTATCTATTTATCTTATATATATGTGTATCTATATATGTATTTATATATGTATCTATATATCTATGTATCTATATATATGTATACTCTATATTATATATATATATATATATATATATATATATATGTATCTATACATATGTATCTATAAATATATCTTATATATATACATTATTTTTATATTTAAGATTTTATATAGATATTTGTCCCATCTATAAACCAGAAATAGCATAAAATTGACCTAGAAATCTAGTAGGTTAAATCTACTTAATTGTATTTCACCAATTAATGTGAATTATCATGATATAGGTTATCTGGATCCCGTTACACACTCTGACTTATTTCACCCGCTTTGGACCCCAGACGAGTACAGTCTCTGATGGTTTTCTTACTGATAATTTCTATAACACATGTAGTATTGTTGTACTTGATTCCTGACACGAAGAAACACGGATTAGCATATCTTGTGTTTTTAGACCTTGATCTTGTGTAATACTTAATATTCGTGTGATTCATGTATGTTAGTCGGGACGGAAAAATGCTAGTTTATATGTGACCATACCCTTAAATTCTGTGCAAATATAATTCTTGTGCAAAGGCTAATCATACACTTCACGTATGGTTAGCCGGCTCCCATTGTGTATTCCTAAGCTGATCACATAGTCAAACTAGTATTTCAAAACACTTAGTGACTATAGATTTTCTTGTTGATTCATGACATATTTTCTGTTTATTCATTTTTCCTGTTCATTTCTTACCATGCCTTGATGTCCGTTTATTTATCCATCATGTACTACTTTTTCTATCACTGTTTTATAGTCCTTATAATGTATTGAAACTGCTATTAGAATTGTACTCGTTCAATCCTGACTGGATAATATTTCAGGTAGCATTTAGAAGGACCTGTACCCTATCTATTATGGATTTTTTGGAAAAATAGCTTCGAGTCTGATTTTACCTCCTGGAGGATCGAGGAATGTCACAAGTGGGAGACCTAGTTATGACAATAGTTAAAGTTTGCAGACTTACTATAATTGTATGATTTATGAACACAATATTTTGTACTATAACATTTATATACATATATATACTACATCATGTTTCTACCTACCTTAGCTTTGTGATTGAGTATAATATTTGTTCCCTTTATATTATGAGGTGTTGGTTATACGGTACTAGTTCCATACAGCGTTCTACCGTCGATACTGCGGCGTAGGCTGGGCGTGCCCACGCACTCGTACCCGAACACCCGGGTGTAGGTCGTGACACATTTTTATGGTGGCCCATGCAGGTCAGACTTCGCAAGAAGTGCGATGTCGTAGTAGTACTTAGGACTAGAGTACTATTACGAGCCTGCAATAGGATATAGGATACTAAGAATAGGAAATACTCAATCACAACTAGGAATTTTAACTCTGAATTAAATTTACTAATCTTAATCACCCTGAATGACTTGATATCTTCTCCAATTTCTGTCCTTCTCAAATAATATCTTATCTTGTATCTTAATGATGTCTCCTTATTGTTTTATCGTATTCTAGAATGACACCTATAACATATTCCAGAAGGACACGCGAGACCAGAGCACCCGGTTGTTCAGGAGCAGCTGCAGAAGCCGCTCCAGTTGTCTCTGAATTCTTCCTTCTCTTTCACTTCCACCCCAAGGAGTACCATCGAACACTGGAGGCATGCCAACTGAAGGAACACATTTATATGAGCTCTTCAAATGTATGCTGGAGGCGCAGAAAGCTCAGACTGAGGCCCAGAGGGAATAAACAAAAATGATGCAAGAAAGCATTGAGAGTTCCCATCATATGGCTTTGGCATCTATGGAGAAGTTTGCATCTCAGCAACAACAGCCTGTTCAACGAAAAATGGGCAATACCTTGGACTTCAAGAAGATGGCTCATCGGGAGTTCATGGGAACTGAAGGGATCCTATATGCAGATGAATGGCTCGAGGATATCGAGCGAATTATGCGGGTTGCTCGGATACCGGAAGACCTGAAGATAGAGGCTGTAGGCTTACAACTTTACGATATCGCCCGCACTTGGTTCATAAATGAGCCCAGACTTGCTGATCCAGACCTAACTTGGGACCAGTTCAAACCCCTTTTCAAACAGAAGTCCTTTCCTGCAGTAGCCCAGGGCGTTCTGGAGAAACAATTCCAGAACTTGGAGCAGGGTAGTCTCTCAGTAGATGAATATGCTGCAGAGTTCGGCAGGCTGGGCCGATTCGCAGAATATATGGTAAGAGATCCGGAGGACCGAGCTAGCAGATTCTGGCAACGCTTGGCCCAGGAAATTTGAGTCATTATCCCCTATAGTATCATAACTTTTGTTGGAATTGTAGCAGAAGCTCAGAGGATCGAGGTGGACATGGGCTTTAAACCCAAGCGGGACCGGAATACGTTCGAAGGAGGCAGCGACACGGGAACAGCAAAACGTTTCCATTTTCAGTCGATGACTTTCCAGCATCAGTAGCAACATTGTCCTCCAACTAGATTTTCGGCTCAGCCTTATCCTCAAAGACAGATCTAGCAGACCCATTTTTGCTATTTTTGCAAGAAACTAGAACATTCCTAGAAAATATGCAGAAAAAGACTTAGTCTGTCTATACTGTGGTTCTGTGAGACATTAGATGAAGAACTGTCATATTTGAGGTACAACAAATCAAAATGAACCAGCTAAGCTACCTGTGGCACAACAGCAGAGGGGACCTCCACTTTCAACACAACAACAGCAATTTGTCCAGCACCAGCAGAGGGGAGCTCCTCAGCAGGACAGGACTTTTGCTATAACTGTCGAGGAAATGAGCCCACCGATGATGTTATAGCAGGTTCCATTCTTCTTGATTCTATTCCAACCGTAACATTATTTGATTCTGGTGTATCCCATAGTTTCATATCTGTATCTTTTGTACTTAAGCATAATTTAGTAGTGGAACCCTTGAGTAGAACATGTAAGATCACGACTGGAGGAGGCATCATTCTAGTCAGTGATGTTTGCAAGGGGTATCACGTTACATTGGGAGACCGTGTTTTGTCTGCTAGCTTACTCGTAATGCCACTTCCAAGTTTTGACATTGTCCTTGGAATGGATTGGTTGGGTATGCATTTCGCTAGCATTGACTGTCGCAGAGGTCGTGTACTGTTTCGACCTCCAGGAGAGTCGGAGTTCGAGTTTGCTAGAAAGACAGAGAAGCCAGATCATGGAATTCTTTGCAAAGCTATAATGGAGGAGAAAGAGCTACCACATCATATTATTACTGAGTTCTTAGATGAGGAGAAAGAGCTACGCATCCTATTATTACTTAGTTCTTAGATGTGTTTCCCGAGGAGTTACCAGGATTGCCGCTAGATAGAGATGTTGAATTCTCTATTGATCTAATGCCGGGAGCAGAACCAATATCGTAGCATGTCTACCGGATCAACAACAATGAGCTAGCAGAGCTAAAGAAACAGATCCATGAATTAGAAGACAAGGGATTCATCAGATCAAGTTCGTCGCCCTGGGGAGCTCCGGTACTTTTTGTGCCAAAGAAGGATGGATCGGTGCGGATGTGCATCGATTATAGGGCCCTGAACAATCTCACAATCAAGAACAAATATCCGCTGCCGAGAATACATGATCTCTTCGATCAGTTGAGTGGCGCGAAGGTATTTTCAAAGATTGGCTTGAGATCTGGATATCATCAGGTGAAGGTAAAAAAAGAAGATATTTCGAAGACTGCATTTAGGACTCGATATGGTCAGTACGAGTTCTTGGTGATGCTATTTGGGTTAACTAATGCCCCAACAGTCTTCATGAACTTGATGAACAAGGTATTCCATCAGTACCTGGACAAGTTTGTGGTAGTGTTTATAGATGATATCCTTGTATACTCAAAGACGCTAGAAAAATACGAGAAGCATTTAAGGATAGTGCTTGAAACTCTCAGGAAGGAGAAGCTCTATGAAACTCTCTCTAAATGTGAGTTTTTCTTAAACAAAGTGGAGTTTTTCGGACATGTAGTGACTGTAGATGGAATATCAGTTGATCCAAAGAAGATTGCTGCCGTAGAATCTTGGGCCACTCCAAGCTCTGTTACAAAAATTAGAAGCTTCTTAGGGTTGGCTGGATATTACAGAAAGTTCGTGAAAGACTTCTCTCGAATTTTAGAGCCTTTGACTAAACTCACTCGGAAAGATGTAGAGTTTGTATGGACTGAGGAATGTCAGGCAGCATTTGATGAGTTGAAGAAGAGATTGACTACGGCTCATATTCTGACATTGCCATCGGGATCAGAAGGATTCGCCATCTATAGCGATGCTTCAGGAAAGGATTTGGGATTTATTTTAGAGCAAAACAATAAGGTGGTGGCTTATGCATCCAGACAGCTACGGACACACGAGAAGAACTATCCTACCCATGACTTGGAGCTGGCAGCTGTCATCTTTGCATTGAAGTTGTGGAAACATTATTTGTACGAAAAGCGTGTAAAAATATTCACTGACCACAAAAGCTTGAAGTTGTGGTGGCTTATGCATCCAGACAACTACGGACACACGAGAAGAACTATCCTACCCATTACTTGGAGCTAGCAACTGTCATCTTTGCATTGAAGTTGTGGAAACATTATTTGTACAGAGAGTGTGTGAAAATATTCACTGACCACAAAAGCTTGAAGTACGTTTTCACACAAAAGGAACTGAACATGAGACTGCGTAGACGGCTAGAGCTCATGAAGGACTTTGATATTGTCTTGAAGTATCATCCAGGAAAGGCCAACGTAGTTGCAGATGTCTTGAGCAGATATCCAGTAGCTATGTGCCTGACGATGGACCGCCACTTGTTAGCAGACTTGGAGAAGTTGGGTATTGAAATAATAATTTCTGGAGTTGAAATGCAGATGATGGGTATGCAGATTCAGTCGGAATTGATGAACAAGATCCGGGAAACACAATATCAAGATGAAAGTCTGAGAAGTATCCGAGCACAGGTACATGCCGGATTACTAGATGATTTTACCATTACAGAAGATGGCTCTTTACGACACAGAGATAGGCTATGTGTTCCTAGAGGAGATATACGGAAAGAAGTCATGCAGGAAGCTCATCGCTCTCAGTATTCTATACATCCGGGAGCTACCAAGATGTACAAAGATCTAAGAGATCACGTGTGGTGGTATGGTATGAAGCGAGAGGTAGCACATTTTGTTTCCAGATGTCTAGTATACCAGCATGTCAAAGCCGAAAGGCAGAGACCAGACGGGTTACTTCAGCCACTACCAATTCCATAATGGAAATGGTAACATATCACGATGGATTTTGTTTCCGGACTACCACACACTCCAGGAGAAAAAGATGCAATTTGGGTCATTGTTCATCGGTTGACCAAATCAGCCCACTTCTTGCCATTTAAAGTGGGATTGTCTATAGAAAAGGTCGCTGGATTGTACGTGAAGCATATTGTCAGGTTGCACGGGGTTCCGGTGAGTATCGTCTCCGATCGGAATAGTCGATTTACATCCCATTTTTGGAGGAGTTTGCAGTCTAGCTTGGGTACCAAACTAAAGTTTAGCACTGCTTACCACCCTCAGACGGATGGACAGTCAGAGAGGACTATTCAGACGCTAGAGGATATGCTTCGGACATGTATTTTAGACTTTGGTGGATCGTGGGAGGATCATCTTCATCTGGTGGAGTTTGCATACAACAATAGTTACCAGGCAAGCATCGAGATCTCCTTTCGAGGCTCTGTATAGCCGGAGATGTCGTACCCCATTATCTTGGGACGACGTAGGCGAGCGAGCATTGTTGGGACCAAAAATGGTAGTAGATGCTGCGGAGAAAGTAAAGGAGATTAGAGAAAAACTTCGTGTGGCTCAGGACAGATCGAAACATTGGTCCGATAGTCGCCTGAGACCGTTAGAGCTTGAGGTTGGCAAATTGGTGTTCTTATGAATTTCTCCAACACGTGGCACGATTCGTTTCGGAAGAAGCGGGAAGCTCAGTCCAAGGTTTATCGGACCTTTCAGTATTACCGAAAGGGTCGGTGTCGTAGCCTACCAGCTAGCTTTGCTACCTACATTAGAGGGAGTACATAACATGTTTCATGTATCCCAGCTGAGACGATACGTGGCTGACCCTAACCACGTATTAGATCACTCAGAGATTGAAGTGGGCCGAGCCTCATCTACCCAGAGCAGCCCGTGGAGATACTAGATCGCAGAGAAAAGGTACTGCGTATCCGGACGATTTTATTTGTTCGTGTCGCTTGGAGTCATCACTCCCCGAGTGAATCTACTTGGAAGAGAGAGAGGATGAGATGTGTGAGCGATACCCATACCTCTTTGAATTTTGAGGCATTTCTTCTTTCTTTTTGTATGATCTACTTTAAATTTCTAGGACAAATTTTTTCTACGCGGAGTAGATTTGTAACCTTCATATTTATTAGACAATTAAAATTAATGCTTAGTAGTTAAACCTTTTAATCGAGAATTTAATTAGGTTAATCATATAAAAAAAGCCATGAGAAGTCAAATTCAATTTGGATTGTTCTTCATAAGAAGAGAAATCCAAATTGAATTGGTTAAGGGCACAATGGTCAATTCACCATAATAATATCTTGACAACTCACCCTCCCTCTCACATGACTCTCACATTCAACCCACACCCTTCTCCTCTATATAAACACCTTCCCACCTCCTTCACTCACCATTCCTCATCTCCCCTCAACCCTATTAGCAAGGGAATAGGAGTTCTCATAAGGTAACCCTTGATCCTCTTCAATTTTTTTATTACTCTAACTAGGATAAGTGTGTATATATATATGTATGTATGTGTGAGTGTCAAGAGGAAGGGGAGGAACTGCAGCAGAAGAGCAGCAGAGCAATAACAGCAGCTGCAGCAAGCAGCAGGCAGTAGCAGCAGCAGTAGCAACAGGCAGTGGCTGCAGCAGCAGCTGCAGTGAGCAGCAAGCAGTAGCAGCAGCAAGCTGCAGAGCAGCAGCAGTAGTAGCAAGCAATAGCAAAGCTATATATATATATATATATATATATATATCTATGTATCTATCTATATATGTGTATCTATATATGTATCTATATATTATATATATATGTGTGTATCTATATATATATACTATATTATATTTATATATATACATCTTATATATATGTGTGTATCTATATATGTATTTATATATGCATCTATGTATATGTATACTATATATTTATCTGTATATGTATCTATATATTTTATATATATGTATATATGTATTTATATATGTATACTATATATCTATGTATATATATATATGTATACTCTATATTATTTATATGTGTATCTATATATGTATTTATATATGTATCTATATATACCTATATATATATGTATGTATATATATATATATATATATATATATATATGTATACTATAAATGTATCTATATATGTATACTATATTGTATCTATATATATCTATATATATTATATACATATATATATGTATCTATATATGTATCTATATATCTTATATATATGTGTATCTATATATGTATTTATATATGTATCTATATATCTATGTATCTATATATATATGTATACTCTATATTTTCTATATATGTATACTATATATCTGTATTTATATATCTTATATTTATATATGTATTTATATATGTATCTATATATCTATATATATATATATATATATATATATATATATATATATATATATTCTATATTATCTATATATGTATACTATATATCTATGTATCTATATATATGTATACTCTATGTTATCTATATATATATATATATATATATATATTATATATATGTATCTATACATATGTATCTATAAATATATCTTATATATATATACATTATTTTTATATTTAAGTTTTTATATAGATATTTGTCCTATCTATAAACCAGAAATAGCATAAAATTGACCTAGAAATCTATTGGGTTAAATCTACTTAATTATATTTTACCAATTAATGTGAATTATTCATGATATAGGTTATCTGGACCCGGTCACACACTCTGACTTGTTTCACCCGCTTTGGACCCCAGGCGAGTACAGTCTCTGATGGTTTTCTTACTGATAATTTCTATAACACATGTAGTATTGTTGTACTTGATTCCTGACATGAAGAAACATAGACTAGCATATCTTATGTTTTTAGATCTTGATCTTGTGTAATACTTGATATTCGTGTGATTCATGTATGCTTGTCGGGGCAAAAAAATGCTAGTTTATATGTGATCATACCCTTAAATCCTGTGCAGATATAATTCTTGTGCAAAGGCTAACCATACACTTCACGTATGATTAGCCGGCTCCCATTGTGCAATCCTAAGTCGATCACATAATCAAACTAGTATTTTAAAACACTTAGTGACTATAGATTTTCTTGTTGATACATGACATATTTTCTGTTTCTTCATTTTTCATGTTCATTTCTTACCATGTCTTGATGTCAGTTTATTTATCCATCATATACTACTTTTTCTATCACTGTTTTATAGTCCTTATCTTGTACTGAAACTGCTATTAGAATTGTACTCGTTCAATCATGACTGGATAATATTTCATTGTAGCACTTAGAAGGACCTGTGCCCTATCTATTATGGATTTTTTGTAAAAATAGCTTTGAGCTTGATTTTACCTCCTGGAGGATCGAGGAAGGCCGCAAGGGGAGACCTAGTTATGACAATAGTTAAAGTTTGCAGACTTACTATAGTTTTATGATTTATGAACACAAGATTTTGTACTGTAACCTTTATATACATATATATATACTACAATATGTTTCTATCTATCTTAGTTTTGAGATTGAGTATAATATTTGTTCCCTTTATATTATGAGGTGTTGGCTATACAGTACTAGTTCCAGAGAGCGTTCTACCGCCGACACTGCGGCGTAGGCTGGACGTGCCCACGCACTCGTACCCGAACACCCGGATGCGGGTCGTGACAATAATGAAATCAAATTTTTCACAAACTTTAACATGGTATCAGATCCATGACCACACTAATTTTTTTATCTCTAAACCCTAACCATAATCCCGACCCCATTTATTAGCCGTCACTCCAACCTTCCCACCACCACTACCCTCCTCGACTCAGCCCAATGCATCCCACTGTCACTCCCTAAGGCAGGTCTGTTACCTATGTAAGGCTCTATATGTCCGCAAAGCAAGCCCCTATGCATGGTTCTCCAAATTCACTGCACCATTCATATTTCATGCTGCCAGATTCACTCTCAAGTCTGAAACAATCCGTCCATGTTTATCTATCCCTTCCGAGACCTTGCTACGATATGATTACCACTAATAGTGACCTGCTCATATTATGTAAGTTAAACAATACTTGCGTTCCCATTCTTAACGATCTCGGACGTCTTTGCTACTTCCTCGGCTTTGAGGTAGACCAATTCCCCCACAATTATATTCTCTCTTAATCAAAGTTCATATTTGAGAGCCTGAGATTCTTGACAAAGTTAGCCTTAGTGATTTTCGGACTTACCTACACCACTGGAGCTAAATGTTAGGCTGCGTCTTGATGGTGGAGAGATACTATATAAGCCTCCTCCGTAATGACAACTCATTGGCTCTTTGGTCTATCCACCATAAGTCGGCATAACATCTTCCATGACGTTCATATTTCCAATTTGTTTCGGCTCTCCACAGTACTCATTATGATGCTCTTCTTCGCTTTCTTTGTTATCTCCTTGGCTCTATCACCAGATCACTCTTCTCCATGTGTTTGTGCCTTATTGGCTATACGGACGCTCATTGGGCTGGTAATCTTTATGATCACAAGTCTAATACTGACTTCTGCGTCTTTCTTTTGGACTTCCTTATCCATTGGGAGTTAGTGAAACATGGCATTGACTCTCGGTCAAGTGTCAAGGCCGAGTATCGTGTTATGGCTACTATGACTGCAAAAATTACCTCATTATGTCGCCTCGTTGCTGACATGGACGTCTCCCTCTCTACAGCTACTTCTCTACCTTGCAACAACACCATGTCCAGATAGCCATCAATTCTATGTTGAATGAGCGCACCAAACACATTGAGATTGACTGCCATATCGTTCGACACCATTATCTTGTCGGGATGATCTCTTGCATGTCCCACCTACAAATGTCTAACTTCTTCACCAAGGCACACCATTTGACAATACTTGTTTGTGCTCAGTAAACTCTTGTTGGTGGGCCCATTACAAGTTTGTGTAAATATATTGTCCTAGTGATATTATCAAGTTTGTGTGTAAATATATTGTCCTAGTGATATTATCTTTGTTATGTGCTAAGTGATGTCACGTGTGGTAGCTATTGTATATTTATCCACTTTTGTCTTCGTGGTCATGTATCTCTCTTTAAATGGCTAGGCCTTGAGCCTAATGAAATGATTTTTTTCAGAAACTTTAACTCCCTTTGCCTTTAGGAATCATAAATCTGAAATTCGAAAACTCGGGTGGCATTCTGTGTGGGCTGTTATTGTTTCTCACAAATGAGCTAATATTTGTCTGCAAGCCATAGTTTGCATTGTCGGCCGATGACGATAGGATAGGGCCGATACTAATACGGCTTGACATGGCCCGAACATATACCGACTGCTACCAATATTGACCGATACCGATGTTGGTAGTCCTTTCCTAGTCAATTCGGAAGAAAAAATTGAATGAAAAAGACCAATCAATAAGGGTGTAAAAGCATAGTAAGGTTGTAAAAACATGTAAATGAAGGAAACTTAGTTATTGCAGGTAAACCAAACAACAAAGGTGACTATTATTTTATTCAATTTGATAACTACTAAAAAATAACACATAAAATACTTAAAATTATGCCTAAATGTATAAAATATATTTTTTCTAAAGTTTTAATAATTATTTACTTTCCGATACCGAAAAAAATTTGATACTCCAATATGAAACTGTCGATACTGTCGATCCTAATAGGCCAATACTCATAGGAATGGTCTGATTCCGATACTGTGAAATCTTGTTGTAAGCATGATTAGTCGTGTGGTAGTACACAACTTAGAAGTCAGAAACTCCTAGGAGGTCAACGAATCTCCGTAAGAACCTTCGATTCGGCGTTTCTTACTTGAGAGCTCGTTTGGAGCTCATTTCCCCGATGACGGGAGCTTCGTTTCTCCGGGGACGGAAGCTCGTTTTCCCGACGACATGATCGTTTTCCATAATATTATCATAATTTTAGAAGATGACATAAATTTTGTGAGAGAAATTGAAATATTTTCAATACACATTTATCAAAGTACCAAGAAACTAAAGATTTTTTACTTTGACGTCATAAAAAATTAACATGCGAAAGATCTCTCAGTAACTTTGAACTGAACTTTATAAATTCTAATAAATTTTAAGATATTTATAAGTTTTGATAACAATAATTAATAAACATTAAAAATTTATTAGTGCACACTCCCAAATTTAGAATCTTCTAAGTAGTCGCGCTTTCCCGCCCCCGCTTCCGTCACCGCTCCCGCCTCTGGCTTCTAAGGTACATAATACTGATTTTCATGAGTTATATCCTTTTCTTTTATAAATTGAGCTGAAATTTGTTAATTGCAAAAAGAAATGCTTATTGAATCCCACCCTTAGTGGGTCCAGCAAGCTTGTTACTGTAATGCAGAGTTTGCTAGTAAGAAAATTTTACTTGAAAGGTTGATAATTACGTTTACGGTGTATGAAGTAGTGTCCCAAAGAATCTCTAGGTCTGATCAATTGAATGGTTATAATTTTTTGCGTACAAATGTTTAGAAGTAGTTCATTACACAAGTAAGAACCTTTAGTAAACTTGTTATTTAGTAAACTTGTTATTACATCACACCTTGACATATTTTTTTTTAGCATAAAGGCTAGTCTTTGACCGCCCCCCGGGATTTGATCCCAGGCACTCTCCTTCCCTCCCTATACTAAAGACCCCAAACACTTGTTTGCGCAAACTTAAGTACACCTTGCTATAGTTAAAGATATCAAAAGCACAATTCTGCAGCTCTTCAGCATCCGGAATGAATAATTATAGACCTAAACATTGTAAGTACACTGAATTGGGTGTCCTATTAGAGCGCTTATGGCTAAGCATTGAGCAAGAGATTTATTTGAACCAAGTTCAAATAGTTCCCTTATTACCAAATAAAGTAATGTAACAAATGAACTATTCTCAATTTATTAGTTGTATTGTAAAATAATAAATTGAATTATATATTTTGGAAGGTGTATTTAACGAGGCTTGTACTCTAATGTTTCAATTTGGCTCGGTGGCTTATCTTGTTTATAGGAGATGAATAGGGACCCAATAGCAGAACTTTTTGTCTTCCCTCATTTCCTAGACTATTCTCTAGTGTTTTAGAACTTTGTAGGTTGCTCCTTGGTATCTTATACAGGGGGACATATGGTAGTGTCCCAACGTACCAACCTTCCAGAATCTATAGCGTATGCCTTATTTCCCCAGACTTGAACTTTATAGCTTCGACTCAGAGTGTTGAAAAGTTGGCCAATGATTCAACATTTAGTCGTAGCAGGATCTTCTCAGTTTGGAGTTGTGTGCAATATCCAATCTCATTTAATGGGAGAATATCAAGATGAACAGTAACATCCGTGTATGTAGGCCTTTGCATTAGGACTTCTTGATTGTCTGATCTCACCTCATATGATGAACAATGGACGGTTATCGGTCCGGTAGGGCTCCTCTCACCACCTACGGGTCGTCCGGCAAAAAACTGTTTCTGAGTTGAGTAAAAGAACTTGGGATTGTCGATCTCTTCCTTAAAGATTGGGATGAATCGATGTCGGTCGATGGTATGAAAATACTTCCTGATGTCGAATTCAAAAAACCAGTGAAAGGTTAATGAAATCTCTTTGTTTTGAATCTTTTAACGATAAAGCATTTATATGGTTCACTGTTATATTAAAAAGTGTTTTCCATTATGTGCTCGGTACATGGTTGGTTACTGATTAATCGGGTCACTCAGCCAACTATCACAATTACGCATGGATTTTTTGATTAACTGGCAACCTGATTAATCAGATTATAGCGCGCGATTACTCAGTCTATTAATTGCCAATTAATCCATTTTTTGGACTGGTATGGTTACTTCGTTGTGAAAACAATTTTTGGGGCTGTTTTTCTTAAAGAAGTAGTTTCAATTATGTTAAATCTTGAGCATGTGTGTGTATGATGAAGGATTACTTTATGCAGGTCGAGCTTTCTGGCCGGTCTTTTTTATTGCTGCAATTGCTGCACTAATTGCAAGTAGAGCAATGACAACAGCAACATTTTCATGCATAAAGCAAGCAACAGCCCTTGGATGTTTTCCTCGCCTCAAAATAATACATACATCTCGGAAGTTCATCGGTCAGATATACATACCAGTTATAAATTGGTTCTTGCTGGTGTTTTGCTTGGCATTTGTTGCCACCTTTGGAAGCATAAATGAGATTGGCAATGCATACGGTACAAAAAAAAATTTAACTGGATATTTCTTCGTCTTTCCAGTCTGATCATTCCAATTATTTCTTCTACTGTTTGATAGAATTTGTTTGTCAACTGTCTGTTGGATGAAGCAAGAAAACTAATTCAGACTATTCGTTTGATTTAATTTTAGAATCATAAGATTTTGAAAGATGGCTTAGGGCCAGTTCGGATTGCACTTACGTTTCATCCAGGACTCAATTTGGTGCCAAATGGAAGGGCAAGCCAAACACCTTCCATTCAAGATGAGCATTTTTTCAAACGTGCCGTTCATTTCGGGCCTCAAATCGGCGTTTCTGAAACCCTAGCGCAAATGGGCCTTTGGGCAAATGGGATGTAATATAAGTCTAATCCAAACTAACCCTTAATGTTGCATAGTGCATTATTGAATATATACCTTAAATTTTAGACGTTGTTATTGACACTCCTAAAATGTCATCCTACACTTTAATTTTCTATCATTCAAACTCCAAATCTACCCCTACATTAAATCTGACATTAATTTGTGCATGCATGGAGGACATTAATTTGTGCATGCATGGAGGAAGGAGTGCCGGATGACATTTTAGGAGTGTCAATAATTTTAATGCGGTGCTAATTTGGAATTTGAATGATAGAAAATTATAGAGTAGTACATGATGATATTTTAAGAGTGTCAATAACGGCACCCCAAATTTTTTGAAGTGAGAATACAGGCAATTAGCTTAGTATATTATTTGTACAGGACATGCAGACTTGCTGTCGTCTACAGAGTTTTGAATTTTATATTGACTTCTCCACTTCCCCTCATTCAGTTCATTGTCAAAGCTTCCATACTATAATGATCATTATGAGATTGTACTATATTATTATTAGCTTTCTCAAAACCAAGAAATCCGAAACTGTCAAAATTGTTGATACCGATACTTAGAAGAGTATGAGACCGGTTTCAAAACCAATACTGCGAACCTTGCTAGGAGGAAACCTGCAAGTTACCCTAGACTAAAGAAAGCATCTAGATGAAAAGATAGGATGATGCGATTTTCAAGAGGCATCAAATTGTCTTTCTGGCACAGCAAGACAGATTCAAATTGAAAATCAAATTCCCATTTTTACGAGATTATACAACGCTCGTCTATGTGGCTTTGGTGAATAAACCCATGTTGCAGTGAATCCTGTAGATAGCTGTGGCTCAATTAGAAAAGAGCGAAACTTATGTTCTTGTGCTTAGAATTTTTAAAGTAAATAATCCATTTTCCTCTTGGTCAGTAGACAATATATTTTTGTATGAGCTAGACACTTTGAGAAACTTTGGCTATAAAGTAATAAAAAAATGATTAAGAGATATAACAATGGTGCATGGGTGTGTCACATGGACAAGGTGGCAGTACATTACGCCAAATGGGTGCGACAATATGCCAATCCTGAAAACCAGAATATGACTTGTCATGATACAAAATAAATGAATATATAAATAGCATATTGACCTTATTTTCTTTAGTATAAACAGCAATTTATAAATGAAAGATTTTAAAGCAAATTAATATTGTATCAATGAGACGAGAGGATGCTTTACATGGTTTATATATCTCATATATGATAACTAGTGTTTTAAAATCTAGGATACATTCGTAAGTGTATCCACCACATATCCTCTAAGTGCCGGAGTGGCCGAGAAATACCAGCAAGGTTATGACGTCTCTATTGAAGTGCCCATGTAAAATATATAGGCAGTCAGATTCATGTCAATTAAATTAGAACCTGTTTCTTCTGTATTACCTTCATATGCATTTTCTTTTGCTTCCTTTCTTTTCCTGAGCACTTAACAGAGATTAGTGTGAGAAAAAATTCAAATAGCCGACCCCAACCTTTTGTGATATAGGCTTTATTGTTGGTGTTCTTGTTCCTTTCTTTTCCCTATTTCTCCTCATCTTTGATTGTGTATGTGTCCTCTTTCTGATGCCAAACTATTCTGCAGGCATCGCGGAACTTGGAGTTATGATGATGACAACAATCTTAGTAACCGTCATTATGCTTCTGATATGGCAAATAAACATTATTGTTGTGTTCTGCTTTCTCATTGTCTTTCTTGGAATAGAACTGCTTTTCTTCTCCTCAGTTTTAGGTAGTGTTGGAGATGGAAGCTGGGTTTTATTGGTTTTCACGGCACTATTATTTATGATTATGTACATATGGAATTATGGCAGCAAGCTTAAGTATGAAACTGAAGTTAAACAGAAGCTCTCGATGGATTTAATGATGGAACTGGGTAGCAGCTTGGGTACCATTCGAGGCCCTGGAATTGGCTTGGTTTACAACGAGTTAGTGAAAGGGATTCCTGGAATATTTGGCCGGTTTTTGACCACCCTCCCAGCAATTCACTCTATGATCATATTTGTGTGCATAAAATATGTACCAGTTCCTGTCGTACCTCAGAATGAAAGGTTCCTTTTCCGGCGGGTGTGCCCAAAGGGTTATCACTTATTCCGATGCATTGCAAGGTATGCTTACTCCATCTTTGAGATAAATGTAGACTTTTATCGACAAGTCCTCAAATATCAGTATTCATATATTTTAGTTGGTTTCACACTTTCAGTTCCATCATTAAGAAACATTGTCAAATTATATTCCGGAGCTTTCTTTACATGTTAGCTTCCATTAGAAGAGTCTTCTGTGGATGCTCTGCTGCTGCTTTTATATTGATCTTTTGTTCTGTTATTCTCTTGGTTATTATACATGGTTAATCCCACCAGAAAAGGAGTCGCTCAAATTATTGCAATGATAAACTATTAGTCTGAGACGATAACAGTAAAAAACACCAGATTGAGCATTTGTAAAATGCATTATAAGCCTTTCCCAGTAATCAATAGTAGAATAGATTACATTGTTAGACAGCAGGAAATGTACGACTGAGTTCAGGTTTGAAAATGATGGGAACTCATTATCTAGACGGCAGGATCTATTACTTGCACGGTTGCACCTAGTAGTCCATTATATAGTAAAGATAAGAAAACAGCAAACTACTAGCCGTGGCTCTGGGTAATGAACAATTTAAGCATGCATTTCTGATAATAAACACCGTATCAGAAATTGAATGTGGCTGTTCTAAGAAAAACCCCACATGCAATGTTGAATGAACTTTGCTATCAACGCCTATCCCAGCTGGAATTTACAAGCTGCATCTGTATACAGGATGGTACTCTTGAGGATATTATTGTCTATTTTTTATAGACAGCATCATTCAGTTGAGATACAGTGACCAATATTTTTCGATTGCTGGCCTACAAAAGTGGTTTTTGTTAATTTCTTTTTCTTCATCTCTATCAAGGTTGGAAATTGTGAAAATCATAGTAAGTCTACCTAGTAATTTTGAAGGACTAATGTGTAGACGATGGAGGAATTCTTACAGAATACATGTCGAGTTTTGGCTTTAGATTGGAGAAGGATCATGTAGTCAACTCAAACGTTAGAGATATAGACATTACTGTCGGTCTTCTATATGTAGAATACAATTGTTTGTAAGGTGGCATTCGATGCATTTGTATTACACATCTAATATGTTTAGGTAATTGTCAGATACAAGTCAACATAGTATGTTTTTATTTTATTTTTGCAAATATCACCATCAAGCTTATATAATAAGAGCCATCTTCAATGGGACATGTTTAATGCTTGAATTTCCTTTCAGAACACCATTTATATTTTTCAACTTCAACTACTATGTGGATTGGTGCCCTACTTATGAATTACAATTTGAAGATTGCAACAACTTGCAAATACAAGATTACAAACTCCTTGCTGGAAATAGAAAATTTAAAACAATAATGCAACCATGTTGCAATTACACGAAAACAAAATGTAAGATGCTTGAAGAATACAACTTGTTGGGATGATGACGATTACCGTTGCTTAAAGCAAGATTCGTCCTTATTCCGTCGATCTGCTCCTAGGAACCAACAAGTTCATGGTGTTGAATTTTTGGAACGCTCCTTTGTCACACTCAGAATGGATTTGACTCGAACAACACTTCGTGGCTTCAACCCACTGCTGCTAACTCTCCTCTCGTAGCACAAACTCTAATTATCTTTACCCAAAGAGTAAAAAATCGAGAGTAAATATATGAAGACAAGCCAACCTAGCAGCCATAACCCCTTATTAAGGTAGTAGGCAAAAAATGAGGGAATAATTTCCTATTCAGTGAGCGGTTACATCAGTAACTCCCACGAAGTAGGTAGTTACGAAGCTGACACGCCACACTAAAATCCATAAAAGTTGCCACGCGGAAAGTCAGCTTTCGTATGAACACATCACACGGAACTGCAATTTCTGCATGGACCCTAGTCATGTGGAACTACAATTTCTGCGTGCACACTGGCCACGAGGAATTGTGACTTCCACGTGCACTTAGGCTACGTGGAACTGCAGCTTCCGTGTGCACCCAGATCGCACAGAACTGCAGCTTCCGCATGATCACCAATCACACCAAATCCAGCATACCCCACGACACGCCCGTGAAACTCCCTACGAAACTAAGCTGATCCGTGCAGAACCGTATTGAACCACGATGAACGCATGGAACAATGCGGAACTATGATGACAAGTGCTGAATGACGCAATGATACGCAAAAACATTATCTCGCGTCCGATGCGAAGTGCAGAACTCATAGAACTCCGACCTGATCTGTGCGGAACTGTGCTGAATCACGATGAACACAAGTAACTACACTGATAAGCATTGAACGTCGCATACAAGCGCCATCTCATGCCCGATGCGTACGTGTGAAGTGCAAAGTGCACCATCAAAGCACCACTCTTCATCCTTCGTCCACGTCCGAATCTGAGTCGCTAGGCCCCTACGTGGTCTAGCTCCTATAGAATTTTTTTAAGAAAATGAGTGACAAAAACAGATATTTCTTGGAGGATTTAAACTATGCCCTCTAGTAAAACATCCTACCATATAAACCACATGGGATACCATTTTCCATGTGTACAAGTCAATAAAAGAAGAATCTTATATTAGAATACATAATTAGGATCTACCACATGGATGTGAGACCACTTTCTAAAAAATAATTTCAATAAACACCAACAATCCTCTAGATATTTTAATATATGGACTGAGCGTTCCCTACCGTGACTGTATATCATGTATTATGATAGATGTCACTTACGACTTGACTATTCCAACATGGGTTAAACAAAACTACGATACAAAATGGACTAAGCCTTGAATTCGGTACCATAACTAATATTATTTTCACTCACATTATGACATCAGCTGTGACTCTGGTCGCACATTAAAGGTCATGTGCTAACCTGGACCATGGTATATATGTATTTATCTTGGGTGTCTATAATTTTACCCTCAAGAGACGACTTGCATCTTTGTTCATAATTATAGATGAGTTCTTTAAAGAGTTTGAATTTTCCAGATGAGACCTTTCGTCTTCTTGTGGTGCTACGCCACTATGATATTGCTCGAAGTCGAGGTTCAACCTCTTGGTGGTGTTATTCCACATTAGTACGAGGTCCTAGACTCTTTGTAGTGTTGTATACCATTCTGTCTTTATGCATGAGGCTACTACCTTTATACGGTGCTACGCCACTGTGACATGGCCCGAAGCCGAGGTCTCACCTCATGTGGTGTCACACCACTGTAGCATAGGGTACTAGTCCCTTTGTAGTGCTGGGCTACCCGTTCTTCCTGTAAACACGTCAAACATTCCAAATGCTAAAGAACTCATTAAGGCTTAAAGTCATCATCTCATAGGACTTGCTATTTTTTAATAAAGCAAACAGTAGACCACAAAAGTTTCGGAATACAATAATGTTCGTAGAGACTAACCTTTGTACCTGATGTTTTTTCAGTGAATGATTTTTTTTAACCAAAAATAAGATTCTTAGTATATTTCTCTTTGAACTAATAACATAATACGTTATGGTAGAATTACAAAGATACAACATACGAATTATTTCAAGTCTAGATGTGTCCTCAATCAACTGGCGCTTGAGGTCTTTAGTTTGAGGTTTTTAGCAAGGTTCAAAGTATCGGTATCGTTATCAGATGGTTTATATAAATATCGTTATCGGCAGTATCAGCGGTATCGGATCGTAGTATCAGATTTTTTGGTATCGGTTGTATCGGCAATATTAAATAATTATTAATAAATTAGTATATATATATAACCTCTGACTTTTTATTATTGTAAATATATATATATATATATATAACTTTTTATTATTGTGTCTAACCATTTTATTATTGCATCTGACTATATATATTTATTATTCTAACTTAGTCCATAAATAACATTTATGTGCCAAGTACTATCACTGAGATTATATATACTCTTTGGCTAGAGAAATAGCATTTAGAACACCACCCCACCCAACTGTAATGTTGCAAGTTCGAATCCTATCTTTGCATTTTGTTTGAGTTTTTTTTTAAAAGCCAAATATCACAGAGTTCACCTACCCGGACAAGTCAGCAACCCCCTTTTTTTATTACTCAAAACAACAAATCCTAAAATAAGTTGGGAGAGGAGTGAAAACAAATCATAGCTGCTTCTCCTTCTCCCTTGTCTTCTTCTCTTCTCCGCCTCCACTCTAAAAAATACCCTAACGAGGAGGAGAGGGAGATCTCGAGTCTCTCGACTTCTTCTCTCTCCTCTCCTCTCCTCTCCGCCACCATTTTCGCTCCTCTCTGCCTCCCTATCTCGAGCACAGACAGCAGCGGAGCGGCGCAGCGTGATAGAAGAGAAGGTGTGGGTTGGATCTCGAGCACAATGACGACTTGGGGAAGAAAGGGTCTCAGTTATCTAATGGAAAAATGAGATAATTTCTGGATCAAATTTAATTTCTTTTTTTTGTGAAGAATAATTTCTATTTTTTTTGTCGAAAATATACTTTTGGAAGGGTTATTCGTTTTTGATATTTTCTGCCATTTTTGAATTTCTGTATCAGTCCGTATCGGATTCATATTGGCCGATACAGACAGATATAATATTTTTTTCTCCAGGATCTGCCGATACCGATATTTTTGTCAGTATCGGATCAGACTTGGTCAAAACCGATCCGATACGGCCGATACATATCGGTATCGACGGATACTTTGAACTTTTGTTTTTAGTGAACGGATCTGCTAGATTCTTCTGGCTCTGGACATCAACCACTGCAATGATGTCATTTTTAATACGCCTATTCAGTGCTGGACGAAGTCTCACTATTTTTTTATTACCATTGAAGAGATCATTTGATGCCACTACTGTAGTCGTTTGGTTGTCACAATATATCAATATATCCGGAATATGCATCCCAACCAGAGGAAGATCATATATGAGCTTTCGAAACCATTATGCTTAATCTGTTGCAGCTACCAGAGTATAAAAATCAGACTACATAGATAAGTGAGAGCAAAGTCTATTTTTTCGACTTTCGTGATACCCATAGAGAAGATAAATCCTCCTGTGGTCCTTTCTTTCTTCTCTTCCGAGCACCAACTGGCATCACTGAAGCCTTTCGCCACAGTCGGGTAACCGTTGTAGTGTAGTACAAACTTTTGAGTCCTCTTGAGGTATCTCATAACTCTTTTCACAGCTTTTCAGTATTCTACACCTGGGTTACTCGTGAATGGACTCAACATCCCTACGGCGAAAGAGATGTTAGGTCTGGTGGCACTCATAGCATATATTAAACTTTCAATAACGTTTGAGTACTTTAACTGCATGATACTTTTTTCTGGATTTGGCTTCAGCTTCTTGTCATACTTGTAAGGAGTATAAATCCCAGGAAGATTCTGATATCTATAGCGTGTGAGCATATTCTATATGTAGTAAGGTTGTGATAGAGTAAGCCCAACTTTCGTACGGATGATTTTTATCTTAAAGACTCCCATGTCCTTCATAGTTCATACTGAACTTGGATGAGAGGAACTTCTTTGTCTCTGTGACACTATCTAGATCTATACCTAGGATTAACATATGGTCCAAATAGAGACACACAATAACCCCTCTGCCATCAACGAATTTTGTGTATACACACTTGTCTGTCTCGCTGATCCTGTAGCCATTTGATCTAATGACTTTATCAAACTAATTGTGCCATATCTTAGGAGCCTGCTTTAGACCGTATAGAGATTTCACTAACTTGCATACTTTGTCTTCAAGTCCCTTGACGATAAACCCTTCTGGTTGTTTCATGTAAATTTTCTCGGTCAGATCTCCGTTCTGGAATGCTGTTTTGACATCCATCTAATGAATCACCAGCTTGTGAATTACATCAAGAGCAATAAGCATCATGATAGTTGTCATCCGCGCAACTCGAGCTTATATATCAAAGTAGTCGATTTTCTACTTCTGAATAAATCTTTTAGCCATTAGTCTAGCCTTGAACTTATCAACAATTCCGTCAACTTTCATCTTCTTCTTGAAGATCAATTTGCATGACATCACCATCTGTCATGCGTTGATGTCTATCCTCATGTCTGCGTTACATAGCATATTCCCAGATATCAGGTTGTTGGCAATTAGAGAAACATGCTTCACGTTTTCCATGGTAAGTGACTTCCTCGAAATTAGTGTCAGCACCACCGCCCCAATCCCCAACACTTCTACTTGAGATTTGTTCGCCATCAGAACCTTCTCAATTGTATGTTCATACTTGGTGAACAATTCCTTCTGGAACACATTTGGCAATATGCACCCATGTCCACCCAGTAGTTTGTGCCTACGCCAAATAAGTCAACCTGTGTGATTATAGCAACCAAGTTAAACTCACCTTGTTCCTTTGGCTTTAGCTTGGCTTCGGCTTGGACTAGCAGTCTTTCTTGAAATGGCATTTCTTGCCACAGTTAAAGCAAGTTCCGTCTTTGCTAGGCTTGGACTTGAAATAAGTTGACTTCAACCTTAGATGGTTGGAGTCATCCTTTCCTTTGTTGCAATAGGAAGCCTTCTGCTTCCATTTGTAATCTCCAGTTTGTACTATGTTAGCCTTAGCAAATTGTTTGAACAATAAGTCCACTTTGATTTTACTTATAGCTTCGTCCTCAATACGGATCCAATGCAAAAGTTCTTCTAGTTGAATCTCAGTCTTCTTGCAGTACATGCCGGTCGAGAACCGATCCTAGCTGGTAGAGAGTTTGGAGATAATAACTCCTACCATGAATTTGTCAGCTTGAGTCCTAACTTCCTCATCAAATTTTTGTTGTAGCTTTATCAAATCTTTGACTTGCGGCAACATAGTCTTTTTGTCTCCAAATTCCATTTTTATGAATTTGTTGACAAGTTATATTTTGGACATGTTTTCATCGTCTTTGTATTGCTTCTTTAGCTCTCAAATATCTTTTACAAACTCTTTGTTGCTGTATGATTCCGCCATTTAATCATCTAAGGAATTGAGGATCAACAACTTGTAGAGGTCGTCTCTTTTCCATTTTTGTTGTGTGGTGATTACATTATCAATAACTTGCACATTTTCAGTTTCTGGAATCAATTGTTCTGATTCAGTCATAATATATTCTATGTTATCAAGTTGAAGATTCAAATTAATCTTTATTTTTCGTTGTAGTGCTCTTTATCGAACTTCTCAAGCTTGTGAAAGCTCGTATCTATGAGATTTGCACGATTTTCCATTTGTGAAAGCTCGTATCCATGATACTTGCACGATTTTCTATTTGTGTTGCTCGGATCTTGATTTGAGATTGTTATTCCTGCTGTTACAGAAGATCCTACAAATGACATACAACTTACGAATTACAATTTGAAGTTTAACAACTTGCAAATACAAAATTATAAATTATTTGCTTGAAATAGAAACTTTAAAACAATAATAATGCAATCACTTTGCAATTACACGAAAACAAAATGTAAGATGCTTGAAGACAGCTTGATAGGGCACTGTTGCTCAAAGCAAGGTTATAACTTATTCCGTTGATATGCTCTTAGGAACTAGCAAGTTTATGGTATTGAACTTCTTGAACGATCCTTTGTCACTCTCGGAATAACTTAACTCGAACAAATCTTCTTGGCTTTAATCTGCTGCTGCTAACTCTCTTGTAGCATACACACTCTAGTTATCTCTACCCAAGAGTGAAAAACAGAGAGTATATATAGGAAGGCAAGCCCTCTAACTACCATAATCCTCCATTAAGGTAGTGGATGGAAAATGAGAAAATAACTCTCCATTAAGTGGGTGGTTACGACAGTAACTCCCATGAAGTGGACATTTACGAAGCTGAAATTCCACGCTGAAATCCACAGAAGCAACCACACGGAAATCAAGCTTCTGCGTGGGCACATATCACGCGAAACATTAATTTTCGCGTGGATCCTATTACACGAAACTGCAATTTTCGCGTCCACACAGGCCACGCGGAACCACGACTTCCGCATGCACATATGCTACGCATAAATGCAATATCCGCGTGCACCCAGGCCATGCGGAACTGCGGCTTCTGCGTGATCACTAGTTATGCGAAACCTAGCACGTCCCGCGGAACTCCCTGCAGATCTCCATGCGGAACTCCTTACTGAACCGAGTTGATCCGCGTGGCAATGATGCGTAAAATCTCCATCTCGCTTCCGATGCAAAGTGCAAAATGCACCATCAAAGCGTCACTTTGTGTCCTTCGTCCGAGTTGCTACCCCTACAGGGCATAGCTCCTGTGGAAAATTTCCAAGAAAATGAGTGATAAAACCAAATGTTTCTTGGAGGATTTAAACCTAGCCCTTTTAGTAAAACATCTCACCGTACATACCACTTGTGCTACCACTCCCAATGTGTACATGTCAATAAAAGAAGAATCTTATATTGAAATACACATTTGAGATTTGCCCCATGGATGTGAGACCATTTTCTAGAAAACAATTTCAATAAACCCCAACAAAAAATATCTTAGTTTCTTGATTACAACCATAATTTGTTGTTAGTTCATTTTCTTAAATATAATCAATATTTTGTATTTGATTTGTGGACACTTTTCCTAAATTCACACCCCTGTATGGCCAACTTGCTCACACACAGTTTTCATAACTATTTCCCCAGGCAATTATAGAGCTGTGCATTGGGCGGTTCATGTACTGATTCAATAAAGCTTGTTGGAATCATAATATGGTCCCAAAAACAGAGCAAAATGTATCCTTATTGAATGCTTTTTGGGTTGCATTATCCAACGTAAATCCGTTAGCCTTTGCTCACATGCCCTGATATCTCCTTTTTCCACTGTTCTTGGAAGAAGGCCTTATCCTCAAGCAACCAGGTAGATCAAGTTCCGAATTATCATAAGATGACTCAAATTGCTCTATTAAACTCTGCATCCTTGGTTTCCCCAATCCTGAGTATTTTGCGCTCAGGAACACCAAATGGAACACACCACATTACATATACGGTGTAACTGATAACAAGTTTCAAACTGTTGTGCACATATTGGTTGGGTGGCGCTGACATAATTTTGTATCTGCAATGTTCTGGAACTTGGCATGAAAGGAGACAACCCATTAGTATAAACTATCCAAATGTATGAAGCCTGCCAAAAAAAGGTTATAAGTTCATTGAATATTGCTTTGGTACCTTTACAAGGATAACATAAAACTGGAACATTATGAGCCTTTTGTTAACAACATTGGTTAGTCTTGAACCTTCATCAACACACTGAATGCTGGTGATTAAACTTGTGATGATGCTATCATGGAACCCAAAACTTGAGAAAACTGACATTCAGAAAGTTTTGTAAATAATAACCTTATACAAGCTGGTTTGTATTCGTGTGAACTAGAAGGTATTGGTTCATGCACCGACATACGAAATGATGCAGACCCTGCTGGTTGGGTGTAGTGGTAACCTTTCTATGATGTGCTTTTGTGCAAACAAGTTAGAAAAACTGACATGCTTCATTATGTACATCTTATCATGTTACCGTGTCCAATATGCATATAAATTCATCGGTCTGTCTTATGCGATACCCGATGCCTTGTTTCACAATTCAGGAAAGTCATGGTGAATCACCTCAGTACTGGTGGGCAGAATAATCTGACGTTTGCCCATTATGACCTGATTTGGATTGCTGCTGCTTTCCAAAAAGCAGCTCTTGAAAGCAGGCTCCCACCTGCTTTCAAAAGATGGCCCAAAATTGAAGTAGCTTTTCAATATAGGTCAGTATCAAAGGCTGTCAGTTTCGGATCACGACATGCATAAACGGATACGATACTGTTGATACATATCGTTATTGGCCTTTACTACGAACCTTGCATATCATGTTATGGTTTCTTTGCTTATTTTTCTGTTGTGGAAAACTTTTGTATATTGTGGCCGCTTGAAAATCATGATCTAAACATATGATTTGTGTTGTTAGTATGTTATGATACATGGTACGTATCTACTATGCATTACGATACAACCAATAAACGACAGGATTCATTGAATGAAACGAGGGGATAATTAATCATAGGATATTCTCTATGGTTAGGTGTGATACAAGTCATCAGATCTGATGTATTGTCTGATACAAAAGTTACCAGGTTAACCCTTCTTCTTCTTTTTGAGATCAAGGCAGTTACTAACGACCATCCTTGTCCTGGGCTACTGGCACCAAGACCCCCTCCCATTTGATTAAATTTTGTCCAGGGTGGGATTCAAACCCACAACCACTCCTCCCTTCCCTTACCACTTTACCGGTGCTAAGACTGGACCACCCCCTTGGTGATTGGTTGGCTTCAATTTGATCAAGTAAACCCAACTCTTAAGTGGTTTAGAAATTAATGCTCGTACAACAGATACTACAATTGTAAAACTTGACTTAGATACCCATATAACCCTTTAAAACCCTTCACAACTTTTTTGCTACAAGCAGCCTCCTATTTTGAGTGAAGTCGTTGGAAGAACTTTTCCTTTATGATGTACTTTATCAATTCCATCATCTCTAGCGATGACATCTATCATCTTCGGGAATTGCATCTAGCATCTCTGAGATTTCAACAAGTCGGTCAATTAGAATTAGAAAATGAACGCTTTATTTTTGTTGTTGTTGATATTTTTCTCTTTGTTTAGTTTTTTGAACCTTATCTATATTTTGTTTTGGATTATTTATTTTCTTTGTTTTCTAGGCTTTTAATAAGTTGTACATTGTTTAGAAACTAGAATGCACAGCAAAACGTTATTTGAATATCAACACACTGAATGTTAAAAGCCAAGTTCTTATTGGTGCTATACTTGTGAACATTTTTTTCTCTTCTATATTGACTTTATGATAAACTTGTCATCTAATACTTGACATTGATCATTATTATTGCTCATTGTGTTAAATTTATTGATATACATATGGTTATATTGGCTTCCTATCAAATTTACTGGGGGCAATGTATCTTATGGTTATGCAAGACGGCAAATCAATACATGATACATATCTCGATTTGACAACCTAGCTGTGGGAATCCTAATGTCATAGTTTCTGAACTTTTATATCATATGCCTTATTAACAATGTCATCATGTAAGACCATTGAGATTGATGTTACATTAAGTATACTGATTAACGGATTACCCTGTCGATTAAATGGAAATACACATCACTGGAATTCTTGAGTAATTGTCCACCCGATTAATCAGATGAAGTGACCTACTAATTCTCAGATTAAACACCAATTAGTCCTTTTTTGTAATACTGATAAAGATATCAACCATTCTTAAAGTCTGTTTGGCCAATTATAAACTGACGTTAACCCACTAACACAGGACAGTCCATTCCTTTTTGGAATGATTTTGATGCATATGGCAGGTGGTATTACATTACATGGACTAAATAACAATCAATTGTTCGTTTCTGTTTTATCTTTCATTGTTTACCATCTTGACTTCTCTTTTTTTTCCCATTTGTAATATTGCACATCTTTATTTATTTTATGTGGAAAAAAAACAGGTGTTTGAGTTTGCTCATCTTTATTTATTTGTTGTGGAAAAAACATATATATTTGAGTTTGCTTCATTGTGCCTCATGAACATTACTTTATTCCTTTGATAATGTTGTGTTTTTCATTAATATAGATCTGTACCAGCATGAATAATGGCTTAGGATTACTTGATGTCTGCTTGGTTTTTATTAATGATCTTTATCTGCAACATTCTATGGGACGCCATTCCTTTAACTCTTTCGCGTTTAATGTGTCATAGAGATGCATGCAATTCTCTATAGAAAATTGTATCTGTCTTACTTCTTCATCTAGACTTTGCAGTCTTGGGGAAATTGGAGGGTGTTGTCAATTGCATGATTAAACATCATAGCTAAAAGCTAGGTCTGTGTTTTATGCATGACCCTCTCATGCTCATAGCTACCATGGCTAGAAAGTTTGCACAAACTTAGAGGGTTAAAGTTATAGGTTGGTAGTGGGTAATGAAAACTGTCAATTTTTCATATCTGACCTCATTCTGACGGGGGAAGGCTTGGATGATGATAATGATGATGTGCAAGATTTCTCTCGTTTGTTGCATGGATGTAAACCACATGTCCATGAAAGCTGGGTTAACCTACCTTCGGAATGCCCTATGAGGTTATATGCCGAGGCCCTCTCATGCTCATAGCTGGCTTGGCTAGGAAATTGGCACCATAGGGGGGTGACACTAGGCCAACATCTTTATGTAGAAACTTGGCCAGTTCCTTAGTGGAGCTTGTTTTGCTCCACGGCCGTTGGCATTCCAATAGCAAAAGTTTGGATGTTCCTAGTTTTTTATGGACTTCTCCAGTCTCTAATAGGTTACTGAGTGGAATTCTTTTATATATTCAATCAATTGCCAAATTCCTATTGGATTATATTGGTTTAACTAGTATACTATTGTTGCTCACACATTAAGGTGGTTTGTATGTCATAGATCTTAGTTTAGCAAATGCAATCTTTTGACTTGATGAAGATTTGGCTTCTTGGGTGTCCTTGATCAATTAGTCATGAACAGAAAGATTTCTATGCTGATTGTCTTGCATAATTTGATGATATTATACACTGATTTGATTTCTCAAGTGTAGGTACGGTTATAAGGACGTGCGCAAGGAACATCACCAGACATTTGAACAACTTCTAATTGAGAGCCTTGAGAAGTTCATACGTCGAGAAGCCCAGGAGCGGTCATTGGAGAGCGATGATACTAGCGACACAGATGAAGAGGAAGAAATCTCTTCTTCGCAAATTATAGCTCCCAATGGCAGTGTGTACTCCCTGGGAGTTCCTCTCATGACAGACTACAGTTGCATTGGGAAACCCAGTGCTGAAGCAAGTACTTCATTTGATTGTTCCCAAGATGACGAGGCAATGGCTGAAGCAGGGCAGAGCCTTGAAAGGGAACTCTCTTTCATTCACAAGGCCAAAGAGTCGGGCGTAGTTTATCTCCTGGGACATGGCGATATTAGGGCTAGGAAGGACTCATGGTTCGTCAAGAAACTGGTTATAAACTACTTCTATGCGTTCTTGAGAAAGAATTGCAGAAGGGGGATAGCGACACTCAGTGTTCCTCATACAAATTTGATGCAGGTGGGAATGACTTACATGGTCTGAAGATTTGAGTTGCTGGTTTTATTTTTAATTCTATGATGCTGAATTATTACTAACGTAGAGATTTAGAAAGCCATCAATACATTTGTGGAGATGATAGTTTTGTTTGTAAAAACTTTTGAAAGCTGACTAGAAAAACAAGAGGCACTTTAAAAGAAGTGACATAGATGTTTATTTGTACGGAAGGGCAAAGAAAAATACTTGTGCTGTATATTTTTTTTCCTACATAAGTACAGGGTTTTTAATTTTGTTTCTTCATTTTCCTATTGTACCATTAACTCTGACATTTGTTTCTTTTCCTTCAAACAATTATTGTAACAGAAAATTTACTGTACCGATAATAATTTTATATTAATTAAGTATAACGATAGAAGTTTAAAAAAATTTGAAATTCCGATAGATATCGTCAACTGAGATAGCGAAAATTAGGAGTGCTCAACGACAAAAACCGACGTGGAATCCGACGTGGCAAACTTTGGGCGGGAACGGTTGGATTTTTGCCAATTGAGTTGGCGAAAATTTAGTCCAAATTTTTGCCAACTCAGTTGGCGAAAATGTGCTTGGTTGGTTTTTTTTGGTTTGTTTTTTGGTTTTATGTTTAGGGTTGGATTTGGTTTGATTTTTTGTGTTGGTTTGATTTGTGTTGGTTTTTTGTGTTATTCTTTTGTTGGTTTATTTTCTGGTTATGTTCATATTGTAACGTTTATATTGTAACGTTCATATTTTTTACAACGGTTATTTTTTCAGAAAATTTGCAGTACAAAAAATTTGTTGTACAATACTAATTTGATTTTTTTAAATTTTCGACCTCCAAAAATTAGTATAGACAACTAAAACAAATAACAAACTAATTACATTCATATTAGTATAGATAATAACAAATTAGTATAGATAATAAAAAAATTCGAAAATAAAATTATCGAAAGTAAAATTTGGAGGTCGAAACATTATTTATTTGCGATTCTAAAAATTTTCGAAGTCCGTCAAACGGTGAAAAGGTTTATCTCGTAGTACTTTTCGATACGGTCATTTTGGCATAAACTGAATCTTGTTTTGATCTCTCAGTCAAAAGTTATGATACTTTAAAGTTTTAAATTTTATATTTCTGTCTGTAACATGTGCGTCTTGTTTCGGATGAATTTTTTTTCTACTCGAATTGTGTTACTCTTGTCGAAAACATACAAATCGACCTATTATTTGACAAAAAACGATTTCAAAACAAATAGTTATGGCCGCTCGAAGTCTGCTCGACGGTAGACGTAATATTCTTACGACAGATTTTTTTTTATATTTTTGGTTGTTGAATGATAGCATATTTTATTTTGGATGTTAAATTTTATTTTTTTAATTTATTTAAAAAAATTATTGCTACAACAACTTTTAAAAAAAAGAACTAAACCTAAATAAAACTAAACAAAAAGGAAATAAAAAAAAAAACCAGAAAAAGAAAACCAAGTTGGCTCCTCCATTTGTTTGTTTTAAAAAAACTAACAAAAAAAACCAACAAAAAAAAACCTAAAAAACAAACCAAAAAAAAAAAACCAAAAAAAAATCAGTGTTAGATTTTCACCAACTCGGTTGGTGAAAATTTGGCAAACCCAAATTTTCGCCAACCCAGTTGGAGAAAATTTGACAAATATAAAAAAAAAAAATATTATTTTATATTTTCGCTATCATGACAAAAGTTTTCGTGATTTCAAATTTTTGACAAATTGTTTCGTTTTAGTTAATTTGTTTAAAAATATTTTCTGTGCAATAAATTTCTATTATTGTATTTATATGATAAGGACATGTTTGATAAAAGGAAAATGCATTTGAAAGTGGTGAGATGAAATCCTTGGTTGGTATTCATAAACAATTTTCTGAATTTAGGATCACCAAAAAATTGTTTGGTTATCATGGGATATGTGGTTGGAAGAAGCCTACTTTCGAAAGTTTTTTGTTTGGAAAATCATAAAAAGCAGGACATGGATTCCAACAATTTTATCTTTCCATGTTTGGCTAGCTTGGTAAGAAGTAAAATAGCTAGAGAGATGATCACCAGCTTAAAAAATGATGAGTTTACAAATACATGGAATTTAGATATGCAAACAAACCTTGTAGCTAAGCCAATAAACTAAAAAACAGAAAATGTAAAAATTGATGAATATTAACAAACCAACATATTATTTTCAAATTGAAGAATAACAATATACGATACATAGTTTGGATGTACAGATCAACACAAGTATCCACCGAAGGCAGCAACAAAGGCAGGCAACAAGTAATTCAGTGTAGTAAATTGATTTGTGTTTGCCGACAGCAAACTATTATTGAAACTCGTCAAAACAATTATGAAATTTTATTATAAAGATTGGATCAGAAACACAATAATGCAACCCCAATAATAAGTTTTCCTTGTCACCCACAAATTAGGTAAACATGAAGTGGGCAACAAAATTACTAAGTTGGTGTTTGGTATGCGGAATACTATATATCCAAAAATTTCATAATCCCGATAATCCAATTCCCTCTTGATGGACTCCTTCAAGTTTGATCATAAACACATTCCACATGATGGAGCCGGGTTACATTGACAACGACCACCTCTTTAGTAGGACCTGGCTTGTCGGTTCTGTGTCTCTCTGCAACCGTGACACACGCCTGATAGAGCCATAGGGGTGGTGGTACGTGCTGGTAAGTTTGAAGGTTGTTTGATTGGTTGGCCGACATATGGTGGCCCATGCAGGAGCAAATAGTGCGATGTCGTGGTAGTACCTAGGTTTAGTCGTACTACTGCGAGCCTGCAATACAATAGTATTGATGGATTATAAGAAGTAGAGTACTCAATCACATATTATGATTTCTTGAAAGATTCCTGAGATGACCTTTGAGAATCTTACTATAAACCATATTTCGAATCTATTTTCACTTGCTTCCGTTCACCTTCAACTTCACATGTTCGTCGTTGAATTTAATCATTTTCTCGAGATAAATTTGGACTATATTGAGGTATATTCTGATGACGTATTTGGATGAGACAGTGGGAACTATAACCGTCTGCCCTAATTATGGAGTCTAGAGTTTATCACAGCCATACTAGCTGACGTGGCGAAAACGTAGAGACCTGATTTTGGGTGTACATATATTATTTATGAAATTTAGAGTTTCTCGCAGCCATACTAGTTGGCGTGGCAAAAAATCTAGATAACATGATTATAGAGGTAAATACCTTAGTTATGGACTCTATAGTTTATCGCAGCTATGCTTACTGGCGTGGCAGAAATTCTGGGTAACATGATTTCAGATAGACGTATATGATTATCAGATTGTATGATCTTAATTTGGTTCTTAACATATCATCTCTATCATTCAAATCTTGTTATCATTGAATTATGTTCCATCACCTCTATTAGCTCAAGATAGAGATATCTCTAGTTCCTCTATTTCAGTTTCTTATAAAGCTTCACCTTCATTAGTTCCTGAGGCAACTCCTTGGATAGTGCAGTAGCTTGGTAATTTTTAGATAGGTTGGTGCAAATTTGAGTATCAGTGTTGATTGTTGAAAGTGTAACTTGTGAGCCTGTGAGTGGTTTCTGGTTGGGTATCTGAGTATTAAGTATCAGTGTATAAGTTTGAAAATAACTCATAGTACAATACCATTTGTAACAATAGTTCTATGGTAGGTGTCATAGTATAGTTAGTAATTGGTATCAATGGTAACAAAAAATAAGAGAGTTGGAGGGAGAGCAGGATATCAATTTGTGATTCTAGGTGTCATAGTATAGTCTGTGTACCAAGGGTGCCTAGAGTGTGTAAGTATTCATGGTGTATCAAGATTAGGATGAGTAATATGTGATATATGTGTCAGTCTAGTATCAGGGAGTATTATTATGGGTGATAGTATTAGCTAAGTGTATCAGTGTAATATTGATACAGGGTATATAAAGGAGTATCATGGGGAGTAGGAGTGTAGGTGTTCCAGGCAGTAAGAAAAGAAGAGTGTCATGTGTAGGAGTTAGTGTCTTGTGTAGATAGTGTTAGGAATTTGGATAGGTATCCTATATATAGTATTCTAGAGTGGTGAGTGTGTATCAATAGAATACATGAGTGTGGGGTATTTAGTGTCACGAGTATATGACTAGTGTCAGTGCCAAGCATAGTATCCATGTCAAGTGTCATAGCACTACCAGAAAAAGTCAAATTAGCGACGTCTAAAAACGTCGCTAAATAACCAAAAAGCGTCGCTAAGTAAGTTTAGCGACGTAATTAGCGACGTTTTAAAGAAGTCAGAAAAAAGTAAGTCGCTAAAATAAAAAATGTCGCTAAACGTCGCTATGCCGACGTTTTTAGCGACTTTATTGTGTCGCTAAATTTAGCGACGTTTAGTGACCCAGCGTCACTAATTAGCGACGTTTAATAAAGTCGTTAAACGTCGCTAATTAGCGACTTCTATAGCGACGTTACACCGACGTCTTTAATGACCTGGCAATACTGCCATGTCAGCAGTTTGCGACGTACATCGACGATTTTAGCGACTTCGTTAGCGACGTCATTAGCGACGTCTAAGAGCATCGTTAATTAGCGACGTAGTTAGCGACGTATATGAACGTCGCTAAACGTCGTTAATTTTACAGAAAAAAATAAAAAAATAATACTGAATTGCATTTCTGGGTTTGCCAACCCCCTTGGGTTCATTATCAGGTATATGATGGTAGTAGAAATAATTGAATAAGGGACACAGTAGCAGCAACAAGGGGGAAAATTCTAGTGCACTGGGTAAATACAGGCCAAGTATCAGTCATCAATTGTAAACTAAAATATATTAGGAACTGTGTGAATATCAGTGAATTAAGACAGTACTATCTGTGTTGTGTGTTGGTCTTAATGTGCTAAGAGATAGGGAGAGTGTGTGTATTATAATTCAGTGTGTTTGAGTTTGTACATGGACTGTGTATTATATTGCAACTTGTATCATTGAACTGGAAAAAATAGGGAAAAATAGGCACTGAACACTCAACACCGATAAAATAACATATTCAATATAAATAATATAATAAAATTTGAAGAAAAGAAAGCACCCAGCAAATCTCATCGTAAAGAATATGGCAAATTTATATCCATACTATCGCATCCTAAATAATAAAAAAATATAAATATCCAGCAGCTAGCTATACTACTGCGGATCTGCAGGAGGCTGACCACCGGCGCGCCTGAAGGATAAGAACTGCTCATACTCGTCCCGTGGAATCGACACCGATGTCGATGGAGAAGGCAGTGACGTCGGTGGAGTCTGTGTCGATGTAGGCGCACCAGGAGGCCGTGCCCGCTCCAAGTCTGCGAGTCGCTGGTTGTAAGAATCCATGGTAGATAACAGCCTCGTACTGCTATGAACCATTGAATCCTGCATCATCGTCAGCCTCTCGCCCATCGTTAGCTGTGATGCATGCAGCTCCATGATGTTGCGGTCTGTCGAGGCTCTAATTTTATTTGTCAAATCCCGGAGCTCCGTCATGCTGCGGTCGAGCATATCGAATCGTGCGATGAGCGTCGGATTGTCCGCCTGCGGCTGAGACCGGGGCTGCTCCATCCTTCGCAGCAACTCGTCACGGAGAGACGCAATATGACGGTCAACGGCCTCCTGGACGGCCTCCTGGACTCTGGCCGACGACTGCGAGGGCTACGACTGCGAGGGCTGTGTGGAATGCGCAGCTGTCGGGGAGGCCCTAGATGACTGCGTCGCAACCAGGGCGCCATAGGAGCCCGTACCGTAGTACGTACCCCTCTGGAGACCACCAGCTGCGGTCACCCACAGGTCGTCCGCCGACGGAGCTGGAGCGGGCTGCGACGAAGTACTAGCCTCTCCAGGTGTAGGTGCACTAGCAGTCGCCCGCTCACGCAGCCTAATATACTCGACCTAGAAAGGTTTGGAAACTCGATAATTGCCTAAGTTATATTAAAATTAACACAAAGTAAAGTAATACTTACATAGGTCTGTGAGGCCCTCTCATCAATGAGATTTCTGTCCTTGCGATGGGTGGCCAAGAAGACGGTCACCATGTTTGCATCCTCACCCCTCTGTACCTGTTAAAAATATATTATTTAGTACTAAACTTAAACATTTTTTTCAAGTACCATTTTATGGTACTTACATTAAAACAATATATTTTAAAAGAAAAAATATACCAAACGACGGAAATGTTCCGTCATCGAAATCGAGTCACCACACCACTTGGCAGCATTCCGCCTAGCCGCCTTGGCCTTCTCAGACCTTTCCTTGTAGCTCGGATCGTCGAATCTAGCCCTCATCGCAGTCCACTACTCAGGCGTGATCCAACCTTGGATCGGTTTTCCATCACGACCACGAGCCTTCTGTTCATCCAGAATATCTCGGATAAGCTTGGCGGCAACGGTAGGAAAGAGCCGCTCGATCAACTCGGCCCGGTGCAGAGGATAGAAATATGTTTGCTACAATAAATAATTTAGTAAATGAGCATCACAGATAAGTTATATAATATGCATAAATTAGAGGATTTATTTAATATACGTTTACCTGGAAGTACGCAAACCAGAATGCCTTCCTCTCCTCCGGAGTCTCAGAGTAGTTGATCCAAGGGCCACCGTAGTTGTTCCTCAGAAATTGGCCCAGGCGTCTCTGAACCGACGATGGACGATATCTATACAGAGTAATTATTTAGAATACTGAAAAAGTCAATATACGATGAATAAAGAAATACACGATATATATTATACTAAACTATCTAATTGACTTACTTTGTACCGTCGGCCCAAATCTCTGTCCTCGTCTCCTCCGGAGGTGCGCATGGAGGATCTTGCTGATGCTGGGACAACGTAGGCACGACCTCCTCGACATGCTCATCTGTTCCCATGGTTCCGTCAGCAGGAGGTACGCTGGACGAGGGTGTACTATCACGCCTGGAACTACTCGTCCCAACAGTAGGAGATGTGAGTGATTGATATACTGGAGTACTGGGCGACGATGATCCAGAACCAACAGTAGGTAGTACCGGAGGAGCACTCTGTCTACCTCGGGACCTGCCGAATCCTCCGCGTCGTCCTGTCATATCTGATAACAACATATGATGAATATAGAGAAACACAAATATATAGTACATTCTACAGTCAAAATGTGATGCATAACTCAAAGCATTCTATAGTCAAAATATAATACATATATTCGTTAAAATAGTACATCTACTTCGTCAATTTTCCATCATATAGTTACATTCTACAGGCAAGATCTCTATAATCAAATCGAGCAGTCGATTATAGCATTCTTGCGACATGTTAAAATCGGACTTGATGCTCAATAATCTTGTAACCACCTCCAACGGTGAATGATCCTCACAACCAGGATATAGTGGAGTCCTTGCATTCTCCAGCAACTCCATAAACTTTGCAGTATCGGCATTCGGTGCCTCCTCAGCTGCATCATAATTGTCCGGATTGAAACTAGGTCCCGCCGTATCATAATTGTCCGGATTGAAACTAGGCCCCGCCGTATCATAAACCATGTTCACCAACCCGTCGTCGTAAGCATCATGGTCATGGACATCCATATACGGCTCCACATAGGGCTCTGACTCCGATGCTAGAGATACAAGTTCTCCGTGCGCGGTCCACTGATAGTAATTCGGCGTGAAGCCCTTCGAGTACAAATAATACGTAACTTCCACTTCTGGATGATATTTTCTGTTGCGACATCTCACACACGGACACTTAATTTTGGTACCGTCCATGTACTGAGGGAACGCCTTGGCGAATTACAGGAACTGCTGTACACCCTCAATAAATTCATCCCACACACCGCACATGTCATCAGGATGACGGTTGTACATCCACGAACGATGACGCAGATAGTAATTCATATCCATTTCTAGATACTTCTGCAAAAATGACAGTATGTATCATATAAATCATTACATATAGTAGTTTATCACCTAACTTCATAACTTAACCGTACTATAAAAATCATAACTGATATAATACATACTTTCATTTATCAAAGTCTAAAATAAGCAATATTCAAAATAACTGATCATTTATCAAAGTCTAAAATAAGCAATATTCAAAATAACTGATCATTTATCAAAGTCTAAAATAAGCAATATTTTTATTTCATAACTGATATAATACATACTTTCATTTATCAAAGTCCAAGAGCCCTAGATATGGAATATAAATGTTAATGAGTGTTTTGAAATGATAAACAGGGTTAACTAGTTCATGGTGATGTTTCTAAGCCACTTCTAGATCCATACTAGTTTATACTAGTCAATACTAGGTTAATACCTTGCTACACTATGTCTTCTAGGTCGTACTAAGGAATTATAGTTTATACTAGTTAATGCCTAGCTAATACTAGTTATTACTAAGTATACTAGTTAATATTAGCTATATTAAATACTACTAGTATAACTTAACTAGTATCCTACCATACCCTAACTCACATCTTAGCTCATAAATGTATGTTACAATAATACCTTGGTCCCAGTCACTTGTTACTCCTACTTGATACTGGACTACTAGGATATTCTGCTTTGATATTAAGTACTCTACTATCCACACTGAGAGCCTCTTACCCTTGGCCTGACACCTTGCACTTCATCCTTATACTTGCTCACTGGACTACGACCCATAGCAGTCACTCCTCCCTGATACCACAGTATCAGTTCACTTCACAGCACTGTTGTGCTCTAATTGAACTGCACTGCACTGATCACTCTTGCCAATTAAATCCCTGATACCACAGTATCAGTTAAGGGCTGTATTGGCATGCAACAAGTGACCTGTGAACACCTACCCGATACTTGTCTATACCTTAACCCAAACACATGCCTGCAGACCCTAACTAAGTCTGCAACCTTTGATACTTTGCACTGCTGCTGCAGTGGCTAAATCTTTCCTTCACTTAGTTGTTTCCAACTGCCCTTAGCTACTGCTATGGCTCATAGCAGTGCTTATTGCTGCCTTGCCATTGCTCAAGCATGCATGTGTTTGATGCTGCTCTAGTGTGCACCAACACTTTCCCACTGCAGAAGATGACAGGAACCAATCCCCTCCTCACAGTGCCAACCCGACACCACTATAACACATTGCCAGCTTGCCTAATGCACTAGGCCAAACTTAATTGAGTTCAGTTCCTGAAGTCTCATAGTTCAGTAGTGACACCCATACACAACTCGACTCTTCTACCCTCTCCTACATCAAGCACAGCTAGAAGACACTATGAACACCAACACAGATAACAGTAGCTATATACCTATCTATATATATATCGAGATACACCTATATATGCATACACTCTCTCATATATAAATAGATAATATACCAATTTATATATACATATCATATGATACTCTAAGGCATAAATAGACACACACACACACAACCACTAGTCCAATTCACAAACATTTTGTGTGCAACACCAAGATACTCTAGGATACATCCTCCATACACCACACCACCATGATACCAACCCTCAATTCACATGGACACATCCAATAGATCAAATATTGTATGAATAAACTAATAGTTGACAATATTGAATGAAATAGATGTATAGGAATCAATCCTGATCAAAAATCCTAACCCTAACCCCAGGTCAAAAACCCTAACCCTAACCCTAGGTCCTGATCAGTGTTTGTGTCAGTGTGTGTGTGTGTGTATCGTGTCTGTGTCAGTGTCTGTGTGTGTAAGTATGTGTGTCTGTGTGTGTCGTGTGTGTCTGTCAAGGTCTGTGTGTGTGTGTCGTGTTTGTCAAGTGTGTGTTGTGTCAGTATCATATGTGTGTCCTATGAGAGAGAGAGAGAGAGGGAGAGAGAGAGAGAGAGAGAGAGAGGGAGAGAGTTAGGGTTTACCTAGAGCTCGAGGAGGAGGAGGGGGATGCCGGAGTAGCCGCAGCCGTGGAGAGCCGGTCGCCGGAGAGGGGGGGGGGGGTGGGGGAAATCGAAAGTTTTAAAAATTTTGACAGATGGGGAAAAAGAAAACCGAGCCCTAATTAACCAAAATTTAGCGACGTTTAGCAACGTCAAATAACAACGTCGCTAAAATAAGCTTTAGCGACGTCAAAGACGTCGCTAAACACGTTGCTAAATATTTTGAATATATACGTCGCTAAATACGTCGCTAAATTAGACATATTAGCGACGTTTAGCGACCTTAATTTAACTTATAGCGACTAATCTTTTAAAATCTTAATAAAAGTCGCTAAACGTCGTTAAATGTCGCCATTTAGCGACGTCTAGCGACGTTTTTACTTGGAGTCGCTAATTTATTTTTATTAGCGACATTTTTATATGGAGTCGCTAAAATGCGTCACTAATCTCGCTTTTTCTAGTAGTGTAGGGTATATATGTAGGTATGGGGTATCTGTAAACATAGGTAATACCTAGGTATAGATTTTGAGATCATTAAGTGTACAATACAAATATGTATTTTTTTACACTCCTAGGAGTCTCTATCTATTTAAGTACTTCTTGTTCCTTCTCTTAGAACCTAGGATAGGGATGGTTATAGGCTTGTTGTTCATATTCTGGAGGGTGTATAAGAAACTTTCCTGAACTATTGTAGTTGATTGCATTCCTTAGTTATCTCCAATCTTTCTGATCTTTATTATATTCTTCAGGGTATGAAAGATTTTCTGGATTTCGTTTACCTTGAGAGGTAATGTATAATCTCTCGCTTATCTATTTTCTTCCTATATTAACGTCTATCTTAAATTTTGAGGACAAAATTTTTCTACGGTGGTAGGATTACAACCACCTAAAATTAGGACTATGAGTATTTTTGTAATTTTGCTAATGGTTGTTAATTATATAGTTATAGTTAATTAAGCGTTTAATTATGATTATTTAGTACTAGTTGTCATTGATAGAATATTCTCTTCTAGAATAGATAGATTCCCTCCCATAACTAATTAGATTCCTCCATAAACAAAAAGATTCCATTCATGACAATTCTAGAAACAAATTAGAGAGTGGAGAGAGGCAATCTTGGCATGCATCAACCCTAAACCAATCCCCTAGTGGCCGGCCCTATAATAGTGGAGTAATTCCATTTATTTCACCCAAATAACTACTTATTTTCAAGCTTCTTCTTCCCCAAGTCATTCCAATTCCCTACAAATTCTTATTCCAAACTACTAAATTTTTACTCATTCTCATCCTTACGGAGGCCTAGAGCATTGGAGCACAATAAGGACCATGGGAGAGAAGCTAGCTAGGAGGATCGTATCCATTTTACCCTCATTCTTTCCAATTTGGTAGAGTTTATTGGGATCAAACTCCTAATAGGTAAAATTCTTTTTCTACCAATTTCTATATTAGAAACCAAATTTGAACCCATAGGAAGCTACACAGGTATATCCAACCCCATAGGTGGTGAATTAGGTGGTAGAGAGCCTATTCTTAGTAGAAACATGTATTTTTCTAGCTATACCATTTGGTGGAGTTATACATTTGTGACCACCAAGTGTTTGTCATTTGTTTCAATAAGAAATTTGGTATTTATTTGGGTTATGCTTGTGTCCTAGTGTCCACAATTAGATACTTAAAGTTTGTATCATGATGCGCCATGATACATGTAGGAAGAATTGGTGATTAGTGTGTATTGGAGTCTCTTTGTGTCAATTATTCTATATTTGTATTAAATCTATTGTTCTATCTATTTGCATGTCAACTATATATATACTTTGGTATTTGGTATCATGGTGTATGGTACCATTTGTAGTGCCCCGTTCTCCCTATTCGGGGAGCGCGAATAAGAAATACTTGGTATCGTTCGATCGGGGCAGATTAAATCAAGATCCTTTTCTCGTTATTGATTAGTTTCTTCGGAATCAGGTTCCACATTTAGCGGATCGTGCCTTAAGGAAGGACTCGACGACAGAGTCAAGAGGGGCCTTTCCGTTGTGCTGGTTTCTTTGTTCGTTTTCGATGCCGTTTGGTTGCTTTCTTTTTGGTTTTGTGACTGGTATTTTCTTGAACAGTTTTGATGGATTTTATTGTCTTCTTTCTTTAATTTCATATTTCGTATCAAACCCTTGGAGACCGAGGCAAGAGATATTGATCATCTGTTGGTGCGTGCAGGTGATCGTGTAGGCGACGCACAAGCGGAGTCTTGAAGATCTCCCCTTTCTCTCCCTCGATTCACCAACTAGTGAGTGGCTTTACTTTCGATTAGCGTCATTCTTCTAAGTCTTCATTCTTCATAATCTGACTCATTTTTGCGTTCCGATCGACGGTACCATAATAATAAAATTGAGTCAAGATAAAAAGAAGTAGACTTGAAACAATTTATACTGGTCACCTAAAATCACTATACGATAATATTGTTGCATGCTTGTTCGCTATGCATGTATCTATTTTATGTTTCAGTTGTAGTTAAAACTTATTCATCTATGACTGTTCAATGGGTAGTACATAACTTGAAATATGATCGCATCAGCAGGTAGACTTTGTCATCGCACTGTGCTAAAGTAGTTATGTTCATTATGATATCTTGAAATGCTTTGTATGTTAACTTAGTGTTAGATCGTCAATGGTAATGGACAACTTGTCCAGAAGGTATATGGTTCCTGCGAACGGTCGTCGGGGCACCGGGGCTGATTCGTCCCGGGCGGAACAACAGTTAGTCGTGCTAGCAACTTAGCACGGGTGAGACGGGAGTTTGTAGCGGGGCTCACTACCTACGCTTAAAGCATCGCCGTCTACCCAGACTATAGTCCATGATGGCTACTCAAGACAGTGATCCTTATGTATATTTAAACTGTGCAAACTAACTATGTCTTCATGGCAGGGAATGTCATGGTAAGTTGTGTACAGGTGGTTCAGATGGTACAGGTAAAAGTCACCGAGCGGTGGCACATTGTGTTATGTCATTTTATTCTATCGCATGTATAAAATTAAACTAAGGCAAGATAGAAAGATCACATAATAGTAGTATTGCATATTCACATGAATACGATATCGATTTGGTATGTTGGGTTAGCTCGCCCTCACCGGTACTTTTCAAAGTACTGACCCTCGTTGCAGCAGGTTCCCCGAGCCAAGGCGACATGGCGATGAACTGAAGCTTTCTCCCCCATCCTTTCACTGATCTGGCACGTTCGTATTCGTGACTTTTTGGAGTGCAAGTACATAATCTCAAGGAGCTCGCACATACACTTTTGAAGCTCTTAGGTTATGGTGCTAATACGCACCCAATGTGGTTTGCTCTTTTGAAATATTAGTAATGATATAATGTAAGGATTGGCTATCTCATTTTGCGTTAATGTTGTAAGCCTGTGCGGCATCTTTTTTACTTTTGAGTCAAGAGTCTGTAACAAGATGTTCATTATCAATAAAGAGAACTTTTCTATATTTCAATGTATGATATCTCATTTGCGTACTCTGTTGTATATGTTTCTAAAGTATATCATTATGCCTAGGCCTTGTGCGCACACGTCTTACGCTCGTACGACATCACATCCGGAGGACGATTATCGATTTAGCAGAAATCGGGACGTGATATATTGGTATCAGAGCATGGCTTCAGATCCTTTGACCTTCGTGTCAGAAGAGTTTTCTTGAAATAACCTTGTCCCTCCTATTTGAACTCTTGAATTCGCTTGGTCAAAATAAGATTCGTTCCATACAGTAAGTCCATAATATCTTTTGAGACTGATGTAAGTTACTTTTCTTTCAAGGAATGGCCTCAGAGCCGGACGCACAAGCGCATGTAGTGACACAGGTACAAGGGAGCAGTTCCGGCACTTCGGACAGCTCAAAAAGTCAAGCAGTCATGCCCTCTATTGATCCGTTCAAGCGGATGATGCGCTTGATGGAAACACAATAGAGGCAGGCGGAATAACGTCAAAGCCAATTCAAGTCCCGGATTGAGGCTTAATTTCAGGCACAACGGACTGTGGCTGAGGCACAACAGAAGTAAATGGATACCCTGTAAACGATTGTGATGACGCTCGTCGCCAACAACTATTCTGCATCAACGGCTGCCGCGATAGTGCCAGTTGTAGCCGAGACCGTGGGACTTCAGGGCTCTCAGGAACCTCTGCCCTAGGACGAGAAGGGTCCATCCTTCAAATATCAGAGTTTAAGAAGACGTGTCATGCTACCTTCAAAGGGACTGAGGACTCCTCCGTGGCGTTAGATTGGCTGGTTAAGCTAGAGGACCACTTTGAAGTACTTCGCATGGATGAGACGAAGAGAGTTGCTTGCACTCAGCTTTAGCTCCATCTAAAAGCACATGATTGGTGGGATGTGCACAAATAATCTATCATGAGTGATGATGATAAGACGACTATCTCTTGGTCCGTGTTCTGTATTTTTGTGTGACCATTACTCAGGTCCATTTTTCTCTGCCAGATGATAAAGTTTGCGAGTATATCACGCTTGCAGCAGTTGTTTTTTATGTGGCCGTGAATGCCCCTCCACCTGGCTTTGATCGGGATATCAACTTTATTGTGGGACTAAGCTGAATAGCTGGTACGGGGAGCCGCAACAAAGTTAGGGAAAAGGTAAGGGAAAGGCCGTTGTTGTTAACTCTGACTCGGTGACGGAGGAAGGGGATACTTCTGACAACCCTTCTCTTCCCATGAATTTTTTGACGAAGCGTAGGGCCTCCCCGATACGGAGCTCTCCGCCGAAAAGGAGAAGACAGGAACCCTCCGTGGCCGTGAGGCCTCATTATAGAAAGCAAGTTTCTATCAAGGCCACTGCGCAGGCTGGCGAAGAAGAAGAATAAGGAGGTGAAGAAAAGGAATAAGATGAGGCGGTGGTAGGAACCCTCACGGTGGATGATTCTGGAGTAGCCCCTACTTTGGGTACTAAGGTGGTATTTATAGACCCTTTAATTCTTCCTGGTCCCTTGTATAAATATCTTGGTTCTGGTCTGTTTGACAATTTACAGACGCAAGGGAAGAAGGACCGTCCCCGGCGAGCGGTCGCCTCGGTGGTCTCTTATAAAGAACCGGAGTAGGAGACTTCCCTGGAGTCTGACATGGGTGCCTCAGAGCCTACACCTGAGATTTTTGAATTTCAAGAGACGGGTGCAGGCATGTCAGAGCCTGCTTTTGAAATTTCGGAGGCCCACGAGACGGGTTTTGGCGTGTCAGAGCCCTTCACTCCATTCGAGCATGTCTCTATGGATGATATAGAAGCCATGGGAAATGCTTTGACTACAATAGGTGGGCCGCAACCCCTGTTGCCTTCTCTTGGTATGTTATCCTGTATAGTTACCAATGAAGAGATATTTTGGCTTCAGCTTCTCGTTCTTCGGGCGAAGCTGACTACTGGTTGTTCTGGCCGTACAGACACTACCTCTCCCTTGAGGACCGTGGATGTGGCCGCCGAGGAGGGCGAGGCATAGGGTCAGGACTGCGGGCTTGTTCAGAGGCGGCCTCATTATCTTTCTAGCCCTTCTAGAGGTAAGGAGCACCATATAGGGTCCGCTGCAGATTCCTCTGGTGCGGAGGCGCTTCCCCCTCCTGTCGTTGGGGTAGCAGGCCATCCTGAGATGGCTGTTCCCGATGTCCGTGACACCAGGGCGGTTTGGTCGTCATCTAAGGTTGTTGTGACATGATCTGGGGTTGGTGCGCCAGAGGGAGCCGAAGTGGCGGGGCGCCCTGGTACTCCTGTCCTGGGTCGCACCACTAGTCTTGCTTAGCTGACGGGTGCCCAGACCTTTGAGATGGCTATGAGGGATTAGAATGAGAGACATGTCCCTGGTCTCTCCTCCGCTACTGCCTCCCTTTCAAGGTCATTGGGCGTTATTGTACAACCTGTTGCACCCGCAACTTCTTCCTCGTACCAGTCGCCTTTGACTCCGGCAATGCTGGAGGAGATTGATAAAAATGTCCAGATCTCCCTTCGGTGCTTCTACATGTTTCTGAGGCAGGGGTCCAGAGTGTGTTAGAGCGGGACAGGCCCTTCGACTGGGCGAAGCACTTTGCCGAGATTCAGGCGAATTCTCTGAGGAGCATCCCTAGCTTAGAAGAGACGGCGGACCTCCTGGACCAAAAGTTGGCAGAGGTAAGCAATTCCTGATGGAGCTGCGACGACATCAATATGATGATATGGGGATACTGATATCCCGTAAATATGAGGATTTCTCAGCTGGGTTGGATACAGAGATGGCCCTCTTTGCTTCCTTTAAGGAAGGCTTGCAACATGACCTTTAGAAGTTGCAGGAGGAGCGTGATCGGCTCGGTATCCTCAGGGAGGAATGCCTTACCAGGCAAAAGAACTTGACCGAAGAGATCAGACAGCTCCAAGCCTAGCTCGATGTGCTGGGGAATAACCTCCGGGAGGCCCAGCAGGAAGAAGAGGCTATTCAAACCGAGGCGAGCCGGGTAGCGAAGAACACGGTTGCTGTTGCGGTTATGGTGCAGTAGGTGGATGACCGATATGAGTCCTATATTCTCTACGAGGATCCCGAGGTCATGGAAAATGAGGTCGAGCATCGAGTTAAAGCGTGCCTAGATAGTTACATTGTCCATCTCTGTGGGCAGATAGCAGAGTTGTGCTCCAATGATGAGCAACAGTACTTTGCATTTCATTTTCTAAGACCATCCCCTTTTTTTTTGAAGTTTATTTTGTAGTTGGTGCACTAGTATCCTTTTAAATATAGTTTGCTCTTTTCACTTTAGTAAAATAAAAGCTTTCCTTTTTGTTGTGATTGTCCGTTTGGCTTGATTTGTATCCTGAGAGAGAAATGACCACTTCTTGTGCTTCAAGTGTTGATATGCGCCTGACATGTTCACACCGCTGTGTCAGTCCGGATCTTTGAGAGGATTACCTAAAATTCTGGCAATCACATCTTGGGTTGTGCAGGAGCAAATCGTCGCGCTTGCGGAATAAATAGTTACGACTCAAGAAGTAAGCCGTCGATTCCCTTCTTATAAGTGGCATAAGATCTCGAAACTCCTTACACAAATTCATCTTTAGTACGATGGCTTCTGGAGATGCTCTAAAGGAAACCAACACATCAGTTTTTGCAGCGTCGTTTACCCCTGATTCACGCTCCAGTGAGCCCGAGTTGCTTCCTATTGAGAGGACGGAAGAAACGTCCACTGTTCGAGTGTGCAAGGCGGACATCTTCCAAGAACTCTTGGAAACCCTGCTGATTCGGGGGAGCAAGGTGTTGGAGACGCTCCACGTCAATTGCTCGCATCCTCAGACACTTGCATTTTTTTATTTTCTTGCTATGTACATCAGTAATTTGGAAGATTCTGATTCCTCTTATTTTTGATGTTTGTAATCTCTCCTTCCTTCTTTTTGTTTTAATAAAAGAAGAAATTACTTTCTTTGGACATCATAATATTTGGGGTGCTTGTACTAGAGGTAATCTGGACGTAGTACAACAACTGTGGTTAATAAGGACATCCCACTGAGAAAATTTGGTGGACCTATAACCCTTTTGCGCACCAGGGGTGCAAGTAATAGATTCAAAATAAAGCCTAACAGAGGTGATATGGACGTGATCTGTTTTTTTGACTTAATACCGCAAGCATACTCTGGATTGGGTACATGTGGTAAGTTAGGAGACAATAGATATCAGAGGTAACATGGACGTGATGATCGATGGTCAAGATCGAAAATTTTGCTCAATGTAATATGGACATGGAAAACTCGGCCGGAGTGGTGTATTAGAGCGACAGTCCAGAGGTAATTATGGACATAAACCAGTATCCAGGAAGATACGATATAGTTTGGTAATAGTGGAGTACAAGTCTAATTTAGACATACTTTTTGAGAAACTTGCTATTGATAGGCATCATGAGCAAGTCGCCATTAGGTTTTGCCAGCCGGTAGGCGCCGTTGGAGAACACAATTTCTACAATGAATGGGCCCTCCATTTGGGTTGAAATTAGCCGACCGTTATGTGAGTCATAACCATTGGTCTTCTGACTGCTAAGACGTGGTCACCCACTTGGAAAGTTCTCTATTTTACCCGTTTGTTGAAGGCTCCAGAGAGACGCGCTTGATACAGCTCGATGCATTATTGAGCTAAGGGCCGTTTCTTGTAGAGTGCTTCCAACTCATGTAACCGTCGACGATAATTAACGTCCACGGTTAGCCGGTTGTAGAGAGCCACTTGTAGTGAGGGGATCTGTATCTCGCACGGGAGGACCGCTTCACTTCCGTACACCAGAGAGAATGACGTACTGCCAGTAGCTGTCCGGACAGTTGTACGGTAGGCCCAGTGACATTCATCCAGCTTCTCATTCCAGTCGCGTTTACTAGAAGACAAAAATTTCTTAATGAGCTTGATACTGGTTTTATTAAATGCTTCCACTAGACCATTTGCTACGGGGTTGTAGGCTGTGGAGGCTACTTTTTGGATTTGGTTCTTGTCACAAAAATAATAGAAGGCATGACTCACGAATTATGGATCATTGTCGTGGATGATCCTCCGAAGCAAGTCGAAGCGATATAGGACGTGATGCTGACGAAACTGATCACTTTTGATGTCTTTACTTCGGCGAGTGGAACAACTTTCGCCTACTTGGAGAAGTAATCGGTGGTGGCAAGGATAAACCGATACCCCTTAGACGAAGGTGGGCTTATCGGTCCGTTGATGTCCATCCCCTATGATTCGAACGACCAAGATGCTACCGTTGGGTGTAGGAATTCTGAGGGCTGGTAGATAAAGTCTGCATGGATTAAGCATGTCTGGCATTTCCTTGTCACTACCATTTTTTCTAGGAAAGAGTATTTTGGTCATTTCATAATTAATTAAATATTGTGCATGTTGAATATTTATTTATTATATTATTTATTTATTATTAAATGTTAGATTTTATTTTGGACTTGTGTTAGTGGACCTAACTAGTTTAGATTAGATCCATGGACCAATATTTAATTCTAGTTAGAATTGAGCCCAATAGTAAGCTCAATCATTAGGAGGAGGATTAATTAGATAAACCAATTAGACTATAACCTTTCCTCCTTCATTAATTTCTTCATGATAAGCCCCAAGGGGTATTGTGGACATTTCATAGTGCCTTGGAGAGGGGGCAAGCCCAGCCACTACATAAGGGGGTGGAACTCTCTCTCTCTTCTCTCTTTTCTTCATTCCAAATTTAGATCTACAATTTTTCTTTCCAAATTCCTTCATCCCTACACCAATTTCTACCCAAATTTCTTTCCAATTCCTTCCCTAATAATCAATGGAGGCTATTAGAACAAGGAGGAAGGATATACAAGGAGGAAGTAATGATCTACTAGGAGGAGCAAGGATCTACAAGTTGAAGGCTCTTGACACTTAATTTAGGAATTTTATTAGGAATCCATCTCTTAATAGGTACAATCTAGTTTTCTCTCTCTAATTAGACTCTAAATATGTAATTTAATCATTCGAAACCCTCCCATGTACTAAGACTACCCAGAGGAATTGTAATTAGGTTCATAGGAGTACTATGGAGAAAGATATATGGTATTTTGTGTCAATTTTGGGGAAATTTTGAGATTGGCACATCATGTGTTTATAAATAGGTCAATTAGACCAAATTGACATGTATTTGGTTGTATATGACTAGCGTCGTGTCCACAATTGGATACATGTAGGCCATATCCCGACAATTTGGCGATACATGTTGATTTTGGAGTTTTCTTCTGACACGGGGGTTCGAGAATGTCATATTTTGACACGGGCACGTAGATGAGTAGCTAGCTCTTCGGGTTATTCATAATTATGATTCTAGACTTGCTCGTGTCCTTCGGGGTACGTTTGGTGGTGTGGTGGACTCATATCGAAGCGTATCATAGATCTAGTGTGATACGGGTGCGGTGCACTCCACATGTTTGATACTTTGTATTCTAATTTAATTTATCTTGGTTATAGCTATTAGAATATTGTAATTATAGTTGTTATATGGTATATATGTATATGTATATTTATGTGTATGTTTTATATTACTTTGTGATGTGTTGGTGGTCATGGGAGAGTAGGAGTTCATATACAAAAGCAGCTGTCAATAAACAGTAGAAAGCAGTGAAAAGCTGTCAAGCAGCAGCCATAAGCAGCAACAAAAGCAACGATAAGCTGCAGTAAGCTACAGTAAGCTGTGCTTAATGTTATATATATTGATAAGTTAGTGTATATATATATATATATATATATATATACTAGTTAATATTACTTAGTATTTATTTCTAGATTAACTTGAGTTACACCAAGGTAAGGAGAATTGAGGTATCTTGGGTATGGGTACTGAATATCCAATGGGTATGCTAGTTATGTGTAAACCCCCTTACCCAAAAATTTGGTCCACTTGGCTTAGATAGTAAAATTAGGGCTAGTTTAAACCTAATTAGAAATAGAACACGGCATTTGATTTAACTGTACAATATTTTATATCGCTTAGCGCACCTTACCGTTGCTTCGATAATTGGAGCACCTCACTAGCCATTTTCTTTCTACAAATTTCATGACCTTGTCCTAGACGTGCCCGTCTACTATTCTGACCTCGGTGTAACTTATAATTATGCCTTCTTGTGCTATATTTTAGTCGCACAATAAACGTCGCGGACGTTATTATTTAATTCTAAATAAAATATGACTTTGTACCCTTGTGCGTTCCAATCGAAATTGGAGACACAATCTTGACCGTTTTGTGCAACCCAAATTTTATTAATATTCTACACTGTACCCTCTACGTCCCTGACACTTGTGTCCCACCTAATATTATTCCCATGTATTTCTAATTAATTCCAGAACATCATGCTCACTAATTTTAATCAATTAAATCCAATTTCTATCTTTGTGCAATTTTCCCAATTGTTGGACATTTTTATGCAAAAATGCATTGAGGTGTCCACACCATTGGACAATGCATGAAGAAACCCAATTTTCCTTTCACATGAATTTTTCTCATAATTTTTGGGATGTACAACGAGCAAACATCGTCCCGTTATTTTTAATCCAATCCTTGCATTTAAATAATGCAAATTATAGCCTCCAAACATCCTCATGTGAGCCCAAGGCCCAACCCAAGAGGTGTTGACTAAGCCCTAATCCTAGGTCAACCCCCAAACCTAAAAATCCTACATGTATAAATAATCCTCTTCCTAATTTTTCCCAAAACTCAAAATCCCAAAACCTAAAACTAACACCCAGCCGACACTATTCATTCATCCCCTTCAAACCATCCCCTCCCTCCCGGCCGGAGACTCCACGATGACAGCTCGCCGGAGCTCCGCTTGTGCACCGCATCCACCCTCCGGATCCTCCTCCCCGCTCTCCCCTCTTCCTCCTCTCCTGCCTGAACGGCCTCCCCATCCCCGGAGATTCCTCGATCCAGGCCGCTGAACCTCATCGGGCATTCCTCCGCCTCACCCGTCTCGTCCTCCATCGGAGCCGACGATAGCATCCCCGACCCCGCTGCACATCCCAACTCCTTTTTCTTCCTCCTCTCCCGCTGGACGAATCCCCTCGACTGGAGAAGCCGCTGCATCTCGAGCCTTCCCCCTCCCTCGTAGATGTCCAGAACCCGCTGCCACCCCGTTTCCCTAGTCAATCCCAAGCCTGAGCACCCCGACCTAGTCTTCGCCTGAACCGGAGCCCCTCCCAATCGCCTGAGCACCCCGACCCTCCTCCACGAGAACCACCCTGTCATCCTCCTTTCCTCCTCCTTCTGGCCGGATCACCTCCCTGTACCTCCGGCCATCCACCATTGCTGTCATCACCACCACCATTAACACCCAGGCCAACACCATCACACCACCAGCCCTTCACCACCCAGCTCACTGCCTCTCCTTCTCCTCGATGTCTCCCCGAGCTGCACCTCGGCCACCTCTCCTGAACCTGAGCCTCCCCTCACCAGGACGGACCACCCCTCCCCACTGGCCGGAGTAAACACCATCACCATCACCATCTTATTTATACCATCACCATTACCATCATCCTCCCAACTCATCTCCATTACCATCATCCTCCCATCATCATCACAATCTTATCCTCGTCAATATCGTCGTCAACTTAGTCATCATCATTATCCTTGTCATCACCATCATCCATGTTATCTTCCTCACCATTATCATCGCCATCGTCGTTATCATCATCATCTCACCTTAATCATCAACGACACCCATCATCAACATATCACCCTCATCCTCGTGTTCATCATAGACCCGTCACCCTCGCCAGACAAACTGCAGCAGTCACCCCCGATTCCCGTGCCTGTGCACGCTGACCCCGAAGAGCTATTGGATCTTTCTGCACGACTTCTGGAGCAGGTTATTAGGGCTGCACAGCTTCTTGCCAGGCAAGTATACCTTGCCTTGTTGTACTGTTTAAATTCTGTATTATTTATCTGTATGTTATTATTATAATTATGCGCGTCCGAGAGAGACTCGAGTGCAGTCAACGGAGGCGTTGACGTTAGGACTTGTGTCTGACTTAGAGTCTAGTGGACCCACATAAAGTTACGGAGTTATCAGTATGACTCCCCAGGCCTTGACACATCTCTTACACGTATTGTGAGTCTCATGTAGGGCACAGACTCGCGTATGCGGTTGGACACCTGTACGTGTAAGTTGTGCGCCGAATAGGATATAACTGCTAATAGTGTTGTATGTTAAAGACTTAGCAGTTATTAGTAGTCGGAGCATAGACTATTGTAGTACGAAGGTCCAATCCTTGTCCTTGTTTGGTTGTGAGGTTGGACTATCGTTCTAACGATAGACTATGAGCCAGAGTTACGACACCGATACATGCACTCCGTCTTGGTGTAGTAGCTACTGCGTGTTGTGGATACAACAGGCATAGATCATTGGGCAGGGAAGACAATTAGTAGGCGTATGGGACAAACAATTTGGTTGCCGTAGTTTCAGAGTAAACTGCAGGGCCGTGAGCCTCAGTGTTGCCCGGGTATGGGATCAGTGTTGCCCGGTTATGAGAGTATATGCTTGTCGATACATCCGGCAGAGGTTACTAGATGCGCGCTATCATGATCGGTGATGTAGTCAGCATATACATCTGGCATCCAGTTTATAGCTAATGCGAGATACTTAGCCTCTGGCTTGACGCTACGCTTTATACTTTTCACCTACCCATACGTACCAAGGTTGTCTTCAAAGTGCATTTCACTTAGCCGGTTAGGTCACGTTTGAGTTTATAGTATTTACTTTATGGCATGCTTTTATGTATCTTGTTATGTCCCTCTGAGGACTTGGCCCTTTCCAGGTATATTGTTCATGAGTATTCGCAGGAGCGCAGATCCGGACTGGCTACTTATATTGCGAGAGGTCTTCTCTTCGAGCCTCGTGATTGCTTGAGGTTGTACTTATATTGTATATATCTTGTTTATTCCATATTCTAGTTTGGTAGTGGATTTGTTTCCATCCGACTACCATCATTAGATACTTTATATTGAGATCTAGATACGTAGCTATTGGTTATCCATTTATATATGATTTCTGTGGATAAGATTTAGTTATGCCCTGTGACATATATGTTTACCACTTGTGAATTGTTATTCATATTACAGCGTACGTGTGTTATGGTTTTCATATATTGGAGTGCCATATTCATACGGCTGGCATGCTTACGTGTCCTAGTTCTACGTATTTTGGGACTGGGGCGTGACATTATGTTAGTTGTAGGTATTGATTTTAGTATTAAATAGTATGTTAGTATTATATAAGTTAGTTAGTTAATTGGGGTATATATATATATATATATATATATATATATATATATGTGTGTGTGTGTGTGTGTGTGTGTGTGTGTGTGTGTGTTAGTTGGTATAGTATAGTTATGAGTTTAAATGCATGTTAGTATATATATAGTTAATCTAATGACTAGATATATGACCAATGCATTGGGTATTACCTTAAGATTTTAGTCAAGGTAAATGGGGTATCTCAAGGTAAAGGGTAAACATAGTATCTTAGTATAGTTAGTAGCTAGTGTTGTTATAAGTTATGAGTTTAATTGCATATTAGCGTATAGTGAGGTATGTATGGTTAGTTAGTTAGTTAGTTAATGTTAGATATTGGATTACCTTGTGATACCAAGGTAATGTCAAGGTATTGGTTTATACTCAAGGTATTGAGTTTGTATATCAAGATGGGTGTGTAGGTAGTATGATACCGTATTTGGTTCAAAGCCAATGTATCCATTTAACATTAGTTTAGCTAGGAGTACTATATATTTTGTCTTGTATATATATATTATAGTATTTTTATATCTAATAACTTACGTACCTTATGATACGGTATTTTGTTGGTATCCTAGTATCCTAATATAGCTAATATAGCCTAGTTACATAGTGTATGGACCCAATATCCTAGAGATGAACTCATACAACCTAGAAATAGCTAGTTTGACCAAGTTTGACTAGTTTGACCTAGAGTTGACCTAGTTTGACTGTTTTGACTTAGAAATGGCTCTATGACCTTGAATTGAACTAGTTTAACTTATTTTTATTCCAAAACATTGTATTAATGTAATACTCCATATATAGGTCTGTGTGATACCAGTTCGGACACTGATTTGCATCATTTGCTCTGGACCACATGCGAGTATATTCTCTAATAGTTTCTATTATTTGATTACTACTATAATTCAAGTATTTAGAAATGTTACTTATGATTCTTTGACACATTGGTACACGGATTGGTATTATTATTGGATCGTCAGTCATGAGATGTTACCTTGATTATCGAGATTATATCGAATACTGCTACTTGTTGGTATTGGATAACATTGGATATTATAGGTTAAACATTGGATACATTGGCTAGTAACGTGTCATGATTAGATCCATCGTATCAGTCGGGGCGGAGGAAATATTAATTAAATATGTGATCAATAACTATCGACTAGTAGTGTAATCATTGGCTACTAACTAATCATACACTTCATGTATGGTTTATTTAGCTCCTTAGTGTAATCATTGAATATCCCAAGCCGATCAAATATTTAGTGAGTATCTCAAACACATGGTATATTATAGATTCCATATTCAGTTCATAAATTACCCTGTTCTATTTCTGACATTATAGTTCTTCTCCTTCATTCTTGTACGCATTAATTTATATTTATGTTGCTAGTTTTGCCTATTCCTTCATTGTTCTTAAACCATCAGTTATATTCTCATCATATATAAAATCCTCTATTTTACTGTTTTATAGTTTTTATCAATTAATTGAAACTGCTATTGGGTTGTACTTCAGTCCATTCCTGACCGATTAACATTTTTTAGAGGATCCGGGAGATTGGTGTCCGACGTACTTCAGACCTCGACCTATTGATGGTGCAGACATAGACCCATTAGTTCTGGAGTGACTGCCGGAAGATCTAGCGAAATCACTAGTTATTATAGTTAGTTTTCTTTAGCAGTTTGGTGCCGAATTTATTTTTGGCGTATATTTGAGACTTGGATATTGTTCTATTTGTTGTTGTTATATTTAGACTGCATAGTTATGTTAGACTTCTTTGATATCTTATCGTGCTATAGATTTATGATTGAGTATTGTGTTGTATTAAGTTTATTGCCCTTCTTCTTGGAGTTGAGATATTATTGGCAGATTATACATTATTGTGAGATGATTAGACAGTATAGTCGACATAAATAGCGTTATACTGCCGATGCTGCGACGTAGGCTGGACGTATCCACGTACTCGTACCCCTTCACCGGTGGGGGTCGTGACACATTTTTGTGGTGGCCCATATAGGTCCAGCTTTGTAATTTATGCAAAGTCGTGGTAGTGCAATGACTTAGTTGTACTACTATGAGCCTGCGATAGGATATAGGGCATAGGACACTAGGATGAGAGAGGGATACTCAATCACCACTAGGAATTCCAATCTAATTTGAAATCGTTACTTTGATTCCTTCTGAATACGTTAAATATTGTTGTCCTTCCTTGATAATATCTTATCTTGTGTCGAATTAATCTCTTTTGTTTCGATCTGTCTTTAGGATGCCGCCGAAGACCAGATCCCATCGACCGGGAGCAGTTTCTGCGAGGACTGCCACCTCTCAACCTCCCACTCAGATAACAGGGGTTGTACCTCCTACGACATTAGTTCACGTAGTAGTCTCGACTTCCTTCGGGGGTTCTTCTCTACCTGTTCCGGGGATTACTACAGTTGTTTCGGAGGGACTTCCACCACCTCCATTGTCAGGAGATGTCGTGCCGATGGTTGCACTGTTTAGAGAGATGATGGAGGTACAAAGGGCAAAGATAAATGACCAACACGGGCAATCAGATATTATGCGATAGAGTATAAAAAATGCCCATCAGGTAGCTATTGCAGCAGTTCAGAGAGGGGCTCCTCCACAGCCACAGGATGTTCAGCTCGAGCCGAGAAATATTCAAAATTTTAAGAAGCTAGAGTCTCGGGTTTTTATGGGGACAGAGGGTATAGTCTATGATGACGATTGGCTCAAGGATATCGAGCGTCTCATGAGGGTGTCCCATCTTACTGAGGA